>VZRV01007042.1:138117-159223 GCA_013398115.1 Falcunculus frontatus
GCCTACCTTAGTCTCTTCAGTTTGTAATCTTTTGTTTCACTCACAAAATGTTGCAATGCATTCAACTTGTTCTTGTCCTAGAAGAAAAAGCTTTCAGCTCAAAAGCAAAGAATGTGTATTCATAGAAGGCATGGGAGATGGGGTGAAACATGGCAAAATAATTACAATGACAGCTTGTAAGTTGGTCTGTACTAGCTTTAGTTACATCTTATTTTTACAAGTTTTTCTTGTTTTTGCGCTATTTGCCTTTCTGGAAATTTTAACACCACTTCGTAACCTGTTACTTGAATCTCAGAAAGATGAAAAAAAGATTTTGAAGCCAAATCAGCTTCTCTTATTGATACTTGACAACAGAAAACTGCTAATAGTTTGATTTGATTGAGGTCTTTAAGGAAAGCTTATTGAGAGGTTGAGAACAAATCATCCCAATGTGCAGAGTACCAAGAATGTCAGAAGGGATGTTGAGCTAAGCAAGGAGTTTTAATGAACTCAAATGTAAAAAAAGAGCATGGGATAAATACAAGCAAAGACAGGCAAAGGGTGTGTGCAAACACCCTTTGGGCACTAGGGATGCCACCCAGCAGGCCAAAGCCTGGTTGCAGTTCAAACTAGCTTGGGGCATTAAAAATTGCTAAGAAGGGCCTCTACAATTATACCAGTAGCAAAAGAAAATTCTTTGAAAACACAGGTGTTTTTGAATAGGGAGACAGCTTAATAATGGATCATACAGGGAAGGCTCCAAGTACTCAGTGTTTTTGGCTCAGGAAAGCGATAGAATGGGGACTTACCAGAGAAGCTGATGTGTTCTGCTGTCCTACTATTAGAGCTTTAATTGGTATCTCATCTGACTCATCTTTGATTAAATTTCAGCCTGTTGCTGTGTCTGTTGTGAACACAGGGTACAGGTTATTCCTTTTTCCTGATGCAGTGGTTAGAGTCTATTACCGGTTTGCTGTCCTTTGTGTTGTAAAGAAAGATTCTAGGCCTGTTGGGTTTTTTTAGACCAACAGTTACTTCTTTGCTTTCTTAGATACTCTAAGCAATCCATGTCTTTGTCAAAGTAAAGTGCCTAAAACTAGATGTAACATCCAGCTAAGCTTTACAGGTACTAAATAGAACATAAGGATTACTGTCTGTATTTTGCAGGATATATGGCTTCAGTTTTAAGCTCCTATATGGAGTAGGGTTTTTGTGTAGTGGCTTTTTATTGTTGACTCAACTTAGAATTTACCTTAGGTCTTTAAAACACTTACTATTTTTGATCTTGAATTTTTTTAATTATGCCCACTCAATAAGGAAGTAGTGTGTGACTGGATTTGCCAGAGAAGCACATAGTTATTGTGGCTGAAATTACAGCAGTGCTTTGGTGTTGCCATTGGAGGGAGGAAAAGGAATGGGAAGTGGGGGATTGTCCTGAGAAATCTGCATGCTATATGTGTATATGTAGCTGGGACCTTGAAGTCTGGGCAGAATTCACTTGCACTGAGAGTCTTAACAAGCATCAGCCATTTGAATAATCCTGTATTAGATCCTTTTCTGTGAGGAGCTGCCACACACTGTTCTCTGCACTGCACTTCTGCACTTGTCTGCGTCAGCTTTTGAGTAGCTCCTTGTATATTGCCGCTGCTGAATGGATGATTTCATTCTGCCTAGATCTCCGGACTGTTAAAATAAATACGAGGTCTCATTCTGACTGCTATAGAAGGACCTATTAAATGAGCTGTTTTCTTTTATCCTGCTGTTAAAAAAAATATTGAATGATACAGGACAGGCACCTGGAAATTACTTGTCATGCCCTTCCGTTTCAGTGGGGAGATATTGGTAATTATTTGCTTACTTAGCTTATTCTCCCCATTCTGACTGTTGTGTCCTAGTAGATTCACTAAGACTACTTACCCAAGCTTGATAATAAGAGCCTCTTTATTCAAATTCCTTCAAAATGCTCACGACTGGTTAGTCTTGTTGGAGGTAAAGGGGCCCGGAACAGGCATCAGAGAACTTGTGGGTGGATATTGCTGTTAAAATAAGGTTTTTACTTTGTACATTGACATTGATCAAAATAATTTCAACAGCACAATGCACAGCTGCAGTGTCAGTGTCCCCTGGGAAACCTTTTTGATCTAAATGTAGTGGGTGTCATTAAGAGCACTTAAAGTGCACAGGAGGAAGTACAGTCTTGTGGCATGAAATAATAGTCTTCCCAACACAGAATCACAGAATGGTTTGTGTTGGAAGGGATCTTAAAGATCATCTACTTCCACCCCCACTGCCATGGGGAGGGACACCATCTGTCCAGTTTTATTTTCTAAGGAATACAGAGACAATTGCCAGCCTATTTTTTTTTTTTTGTTGTTGTTTGTCCTTCTCTGAATGGAGGAAAAGAAACGTCCATTCATTATTTGATTTGCTTTAGAGCCATTATTAGTTTTGGAAATTGGTAAATATCTGAGTTAATGGTTACTCAGTTGCTTTTTCGAGTGGAGCCAGGCTGGGCAGAGGTTTGCCTTGGTACGTGGCAAACATGACAAAGCTGGTCATCAGGAGCCTGTGTTTTCATTCTGTAAACTGTAAAGCAGCAACAGCAGCTTAAAATCCTTTTCCCACTGATTCCTAAAAGTGTTTTAAAGGATGCTCTTGTGACACCCCACCTGGAGTACCGCACCCAGCTCTGGGGTCCTCAGCACAGGAAGGACGTAGAGCTGTTGGAGTGAGTGGATCAGAAGAATGGAACTCCTGTGCAGACAGGCTGAGAGCTGCCCCTTCTCCCCCTGGAGAAGGGGCAGCTCTGGGGAGACTTCACAGCACCTGCCAGTACCTAAAGGGGGCCTATGGGAAAGCTGGGGACAAATGTTTTAGGAAGTCCTGTTGTGATAGAACAAAGGTTAACATTTTCAAACTGAAGAGGGCTGATTTGAATTAGATATACGGAAGAAGTTTTTTGCAAGAGCGTGGTAAAACACTGGAACTGGTTCTGTGATTTAAGGAGATGGTACCTTGTAAAGCTTTCAAGCTTTTAAAAATTCCATGTTATTTCATGTCTGTGATACACTGTTGTGGTTTAACCTCAGCCGCCAACTGAGCGCCGCACAGCCACTCACTCGCTTTGACTACTCTGCCAGTTTTGATGTAAAGTTTACTTTGTCTTGTCATTGCTGACAGTCTGTGGGAAGAAATAAAAGTATTTGAATGAGCAGAGTCAACATTTTGGATGAAAACATGAATCTCCTAGAAATTCCATTTGTAAGTGTAACTTACTTTTTTCTTATTAAATCAAACAAAAAACTCTATCCCAACAAAACCAAAAAACAACCAAAAGCAACCCAGCCTTCAACATAAAGAATCCAAGAACATTCTAATTTGAAATTATCCTTTAAATGCCTTTGGGACTGCACAGCAAGTATTCAGTTGAAATTACATGAAATTAGTTGTAGTCACTTAAAGTTGATAATTCATAGGAAAACTCTAGATAGATCTGTTTTGCAATCTTCATTGCTAATAACACTGTCAGAGAATGTTAAAGAATGAACATTTTGTCACTGAACAGTAAACTTATGTCATGTTTCAGCTCATGGGACGGATATCATGTGGGATTTGGGTTTTTTTGTTTCTCTGGAGGAGCTGATTAAAGCTGGTTGTTGCCTAAAGGCATGTTGGAACAAGTTTCTGTTCTCGTTTCTTAGGGTTTCTGTTTGTTTTTAAAATAATCTAATGCAATGAATGCAATCTGCAGTGCAAATGAAATGGAAGAAATCTGGTGTCCCAAAACAAGGATTTTGTTCCAAGCCTTATTTCATAGGGGAATTTCTCCTCTTCTGAGAAGTGGGTGGACATGCAAAACAGATGAGGAATTTTGGAACAGACAAAATAGCAGGTAACTAGTACTCCCCACAGAGAGAAATGTTATCACAATTTTGGGGTTTCCTTTCCTTTTGTTTTCATGGTGTTGTTTGTATCTTTTCATTGACTTGCCTGGGTTCCATCTGTGATCTTGGCCACTACCAGCTTGGTGTTTCCTGAATTGTATTTGTGATGTCCAGGAATGGCAGAAAGTATGACCAGGGGCAGGTTTCAATCTGGTCAGCACTTCAGATTATTCTGGCAAGGGGAAGGACATGCAGCTTGTAGCAAACAAGCTTAGTGCCCTTGCTCTCTTAGGATCCTCTGCGGCATTATTAGACTTAATTATGTTGATCCCAAATGCACTTTAATTAGGACAGGCAAGGAGAAAATGAACTAGACAGCACAAGTCACATGAACCCCCTCTATCCTGCTTTTTATGTTCTTTGCTTTATTTTTCTTTTCTTCCTTCTTTGACCCCGGGGCTTTTATTGGGAAAAAAAAAGTGTTTGGCTTTGTCACACAAGGTAATTGCGTCTTTTAAAGTATAGCTGCCTGCTGTGACTAAAAGGTGCCAAAACAGCCTTTAATATCCTGGCACTGATGAAAGTTTGTCAGGTGTGACTGATTGATAAAGCTGCTCTTAGATTTTTTTTTTACTGGCGTTTAGGACAGGCCACTAGAAAAGATGGGTATCTGCATTTCTCTTGTGTCTCCTCTGGGATTTTCCTAGATATTTTTATCAAATGTCAATAGACCCATTCCTTTACACCTACATTTATCTCCCTTTTTCCTCCCTTCCCTTTCTTTATACTTCTTAAAATCTATCAAATAGTGGATTTGCAACCCACTGTAATAGTGTATGGCCAAAACCAGTGAGTGTTAGCAGTATTGCTAAAATGAAACCTTTGCTAAATGCTTTTTCACATGCTGTGTTCTTTCTTGTATGTTCAGTACATTGAAGTGGAAGTGAACCAGCAGTAATCTGTCATGAACCCCTAAATTTAATCTTGCTTAATTGAACAATAAGAAACCAATGTTTCATCAACACTACCCTTCCTGAGTCTGAGAAACTACCAGGTTTTCTGCTTATACAACAGGGATAGTATTGTACTCAACGCTCAGCTGTGAGACAAGCCTTGTCCTGAAGAATTCAGTCTATTTGGACAAGACAAAAGATGATAGGGAAAACTGAGGCACAGAAGGGATGTGACCTGTCTAGGGTCTTGCTGCAGGTCAGTGCCAAAACCATGGTGAGAACTCGAGTGCTGTAGCTGCTGTCTCATTGCTGGGTCAGCCCCCGGTCTCTGTGGGCGGCCACTTCCCAGGCACTCCTGATAATCAACTTGTAACATGTGTACTGAAGGTCAAGCTGCTCATTTACTCTCTGGTGGTGGTGCTGTCATCTGTTCTTTCAGTTCATTGTCTAATACATAGCTTCAGGTCTCTTACTCTTGTTTCTAAATTTCTTCATTAATTCCAAGACTAGTTTGGAAGGAGAAAATGTTAATTTGTAGAAGTATCTTACACCAGATTATAATAAGCAGGTCATTAAGCTGTCACGGTCCATCGTGTCTGTGGGACTTGAGAGACCTTTAATCAGCAGATTATTGACACTACATGGCAAACAGTCTGGTATGTAAATAAAAGTTTATGACCTTAGGAATTGCTAATAAAAGGTCCCCATTCAGGTTACTACTGCTAAAAAAGAAGAAAGATCTATACGTGTTTTTGAAGTTATTTTTATTGTAAGGTTAGTGAAGGGTAAAGAGAGTAGTGCCTTGTACTTCAGGCCCGAGGCTTTTTATCAGCAACTGTAACATTGCACTGCTGCTAATGTTCAATTTTGCTAAGCATGCAACAGTTTCCATATGTTCTGTTGTAATCCTCTTTTTGGTGATTTTGTCTTCCAAAGTTATTTCAAGTTCCTTTGACATAATAAGGATTTAAAAAGCATGAATGTAGTATTAGGCATTTATTTGTTTTATGGTAGTAAACTCTCATGCTTTTTTTATGTACAGTATAAGCACTGTACAGAAGTTGCAGTTTAACTCCATGTGTCTTTGCACGTGTAAAACTGATTAGCTCTCACTTTGTAATGTGTTAGATGGTCTTGAGAAGAAAACAGAAAATCTTTCTCTGTACGTCAAGACAAAATGCATTTTGTTGGTCAGCCCTCTACCAATTAAAGGTGTGAGAGCATCTAAACTGGAGAAATTTCAGAGCCCTTCTCTAAAAACAGCTGTGTCATTCCCCCTGCCCCAAGCTCAGTGCTCTGGGACCAAGGGAGGTTATGATAAGCACACCAGAGCTGGAAGGAGCTCCTGGGCTCTATTTGAAGTGCCGTAGCTTTGGTGCAGAATGCAAGTACAGATAGCCGCAGTTGCTTTAGCTCCCCTGGGATTTCCACTGCAATCTCTTGTCCTTATACAGTTGCCATCTTCTGTGTTTCATACCACAGTGAAAATTAAAACTAATGTTTGAAGACAGCAGTTCTCCAGAACATGCTGCAGCCTTAGTCTTGGATGTCTGTAACTGACTATAGAAAGTGAATAAACCCAACAGAACTGACCGTGCTCCTTTGTGTTAAATAAATTCTCTTACTGAGGATTTACACAAGAAATCAATAATACCTGAAAGTTCATTTTTCTCATTGTGTTTAGACTTGCTGCAATTCTACTGCCTGTGTTACTCTTATTTTGAAGGGAAATATGTTTACAGTTGATTGGCCTAATCCCCAGTTGGGTGAATTTGGTAGACAGATCAAATTTTAATAATGAAAAAGATTACAAATTAAAAAAAAATAGATAAAACTTTTGGATATTGCATAAAGTGTTCTAAATGTTAAATTGAACATGGGAATACACAAGAAGGCTTGCTTTTAATTCTTCATTCAGCCAAACATATCAATTAGATGCTGTACTCTTTGTCTTAGTGGTTTTGTCTTTCATATAAGTTTTACTGGAATCTAAACTGAAAATTTGTAAAAAAGCTTGTCAGAGTTACCAATTTCAGTGACAGAATATAAACAATGATATATAATGAAATATATATTAAATATTAGGTGTTAGACTTCTCAGGAGAGATACTACACTTTTTATGTGTTTTTCTATGACTTCTAAAATACAGTAAAAGAGCTGATTGCCCTAACTTGTGGTTGGTTTCTTTTTTCTTTATCTCTGCTACAGTGGCATCAATCTCAATCTGTTGCTCCCAATCCTGCCTTGTGGAAAATCTATGGGATTAAAAAGCATACTATACAATTTCACTGAAGTGTGTCCTATTTTTTGTAATTTGATGTAAGAATGTACAGTATTCACTCAGTAATAATTCGGTGGAAAATTCTCCTTGCTAATTGAATAAACACTTCTTGATCCTTCTTGCTGTCCAAGTTGCAGCTTTGCTTTTGTGGAATGGAATCGAACAATTGATAGGAAAGGTCAATGGAAATGTGTTTATCTGTGCCATAGGACACACAGCTTGTTCAAAGAGGACTCACTGAAAAGTAGATCAGATGTCTTGTGTAAAAACTGCTGACTTTGAGTTCATACACATGCTTCTAGCAAAGCTCTTGCTTTTGTGTAAATGCAAAGGTGATGGGGACGTGAGGTTGTTTCTGTATAAACATTTTTTTGGCGGCTCTTTTGCAGTAGAAGAATACAGGTGATGACAACTCTTGGGGTGGAAGAAATTTTACTTCCGTAGGGAGTTCTTTTTCCAATGCAAAATCAGTAGCGATGGCCTTATGCAAAAGTATTAAAAATAGGTGTCTGTCTACAATTTGACTGATAAAAATCCTAGTTTGGTTAGAAGGTGTTCCTCAGTGCCTTTTCCTGAAGGCATAACAAGGATAGATGAGAGACTACTGGTTAGACTATATCACCTTTGATAACATGTCAATGTTACTGGATTGTTGTCTTTTTACAGTGAATCAAAGAAGTTTCTAAGGTGCACATTCAGGTTAAAAAATCTAAAGTAAAAATTTTCATGTAGAGATGCATTTAAAAAAAAAATTCTAAACCATGAGGTGGACTGTGCTGCATTGATTACTTACTCAGACCACTAAAGTGCTCCATCTCTGAAAATGAAGCACAGCCAAGATACTGCTTTGGGACTGGCAGATGTCATGCAGGACTCGGGGCACATCACTGAGCATAGCTCACCTCCTCAGCTTTTACAAACAGATTTCTTTACTGAATTTTCAGTTTTGTTTTGCAACTTATGGCAGGGTGTTAATTTTCATTATGAAATGAGGAATTTGCTGATGAAGACTTACCTGGATGCTTACCATGCAGCTCACCATACTGTGCATTGTAGGTGCTAAGAATAGCAGGAGTTTTGGTGTAATTCCAAGGGGATTTCTTCACACGGGCAATTTTCAGCGTCATTGAACACAGGAATAAAAATCTCGATTTGTAAGATTAACTGCAGAACAATTATTAGAAAGGACTCAGAGCCTCACACTCTAAAGAAAAGAAAGGAAAAATGGGAAGGGTAGAAGAATCTGAGATCCAGGTAGTATTTTTGTTAGTGTCTGATCATATTTTGTCTTTTAAAGCCAGAAAAATACTCTGGTCAATATGAAAATTTTTGTTCCTATGAAAGCATATCAAAGTTCTGATTTTGCATTTACTAATACCTCTCATTACCCTAGAAGACCGTGCATAGTGGAGGAGAACTTTTGTCCAAAGTTCTAAATGCTTGCTTGTGGCCAGTATACCTATACGTGTATTTTGGGCGATTTTATCAGCTGTGATAATGCCTTCCTTGTGTGTACCTGGAGTACTGGAGTGGCTGGATTACTTGGAAAGCCCTCGGTGACAGGATTTGGAAGAGTGAATTAAGTAGAAAGTATATGTCAGAGCTTAAGCTGAGCTTTTAATTACACTGCTTCTGTCGGTGGAGATTGACCCACAGAGGAGCTGTCTCCTTACTTTGGTGCAAACTTCCTGTCTTCTCAGTCTTGGCTTATGGGAAGGCTGCATAGAAATACAGAGAAGTAGCCAAAAAAGACTCTGTTGTTTGCTCCAGTGCATAGGATGTAGTATCAGGTGCCTTAGTGTCTTTGGTTTTGCTTCCAGTTATTGCTGATTCATGTGGCAGAAACAGGAAGGATATGTTTGTGTTACATTGATCACTGAGATTTGTTGAGAAAGAAATTGATGTATTTAATAAGCATGTATGAATATCTTAGGACTCAAACTGGATGAAATTATTTCATTTAACTGGGAGCCAGGAATTGAGGGAAGCCTTCAATTGATGAAAAGAAGGGAATCTGTATTTGTGGTACATCTCTGGGGTTTTTTTCCTCCAGGGGATCTGTGATCTAGAAGATGCCTTAATTTTGCAAGGGGATAACCATTTAAAAAAATAATCTGTGAGAGAATACAAAAATACAGGTAGCTATTCTCAAATGAAGAGGTAAAACAATTTCATTTGTAAAACTGGTTGCATGCAGTTTTAGGGAACAGAAGATCTGGTAAAGCTGGTGGACACTCATTAAATTTTTTCTTTCTAAAATAAAAATATATTTTGAGAGGAGATGGAGCAGGTGGCTTTGAAGACAGTGGTACTATTTTTAGCCTTCTGATTTTGTGATATAAATTAATGGCAATAGAATTAAGGAGAGTTTACTGGTTTCCCATCATGGTTTTTTGGTCCACTTCTCAGTTTTAACGACAAGTACGGTAATAAATTGCTTCTCTTAAGTCAGGCACTGTGGACATTTAGCAGTTATTACGGAGAGAATTTTCAAAAGCTTCTAGTAGTTCTTGGCTACTGTTAAAGTCAAAAGAGAAACTAGAGGGAATTGTGCCACAATTTGGTATGTTTGTATATGCTGATTGTTGTGCATCTTTTGCCTGGAGAACTAGAAATGTGTAATTTTTTTCAAACATTTAAAAAAAATTAGTTGTATTTCATGCCTTTAGATAGATAATAGATGCAGTGTTTTATGGGGACAGACAGCTCAGCCAGCAGCCAAATCTAATCTCTTAGTCACTGGAACGCTGCAGAGTGTGGGCTTTCTCCTTCTGCTGCTTCTTTCACAGCTCCAGCCTCCACATGGCCTCATGGCTGATCAGAAGCTCTTTGTTTGTGCAGAAATGTGATTATGTTGGTTGGGAGTGCAGGGGCTTGTACATACTACAAATTGGGGCTTGTAAGTTCCTGTAGCACAGCCTCAGACATCCGTATCTTGTAGGAATTGTGTAGGAGAGGCAGGAGTAGGAGCACCAAGCAAGTCGGTGATAGACCACACTGACAATGTAGAAAACTATGGATGGATTTGTTGTCCTGCATTGTCACATAAAAATCATATAGATTGATTGTAATGGCAGGGCAGGGCAGCAACTCCATTCCTTGATTTGGGACATATAATTTTAACTCATACATGCTTTGTCCTTCTGCTCCACCCGAGGCAAGAGCTGGTAGTGCTAATTACTGGATTAAGTGAAAGAGAGACAAAAAGCAATCGGTGGTGTCTCAGTCTTCACACACTCTGTTCCCTTTGCTCTCTCTTTTTAATGCCTCGAGGGTGCCTGCTGTAGAGTCTAATTGCTTGATTTGGTGCATCGAGAGAGAGAGGATGTGACACGCCACCCTGCGTTTGTTTGTGCTCTGCCCATTTGGCAGTGACAGAAACCAAGCAGAGGTCATGTGAGGGCAGCCAGAAGAGCGCGGCCGTGCCGGGAACGCAGTTCCACTACACTGGGCTCCTTTCATGCCTTCTGTGTGAATAGGGGTCAGCGCTGTACCAATGTCATGGAATTAAGTGGTGATTTTATGCAGACACATCTAAATGGAACTCCACCTCACCCTGGAAACAGGGTGTTGTGCTTTCAGGGCAGGGGGGAAGGGCTAACCATGGATGGTTGAATGAGTGACTTTGGAGCAAACCAATTATGGGCCTGATCCTAGAAACCCCTCTTACCTGCTCTTTGTGTGATGCAAGCCTGACGATTTACCAGGGAGACCAGAAGTTTAGCAGTTGCTAAAGGAGGACCTGTTGAAGACATGTTCCCTAATTAAAAAACCTATCACTCTAAAGAGTTAGGGGTATAACCTTGTATGCTTCTGTTTGTGTGTTTGCATTTAAGTCTACACTCTCTGGGTAACTCCCTAGCATTGGTTAGGTTGAAGTGTAGTTATTGAAGGTGCAGCTTTATGCCGACATGCCCAGCCACTTACGAAGTGTTATGGATCCATGTACAAAAATCCTGAGAACCCAGTTTCATTGGTGTGTGTTGATGGGGTGCAGTGGGCTCTCCTATGGGAGTTGTAATCCGTATGCTATAACTCCTACAGTTGGGCACTGCCGGTGGCAATGTGACACTTGAAAGAAGAGCCCACAATCATTTAGAGCAGGCCTACAGCTAATGTATTGGTGGTGCTGGACATTTTAGATCTTTGCAATAATGGAAGTGAGCGAAACTTAGAGAAAGCAGTTACATTCTTTCTGTGAATGTTTTATTAAATGTCAAGTATTTTCTCTTTCTGTATTCCATCAACTTGCTAGCTCACAGATTGATGCACGCACTTTCAAGGCTGTCTTCTGTTGTGTTTCCAGTGAATAAATTTTCAGCTTATAGCAGATATTTTCTTAGTCTTTAAGTATATGACACTGTGTTTGGATTGTTAAATTTCATTCCATCTGTATGTCCCATATGTTCAGCCCTCCTACTGTTCCAGTTTGTTTGTGGTCACCTTTCTTCGCTATGTGAAGGAAAGGACACGAGTACCAGGGAAGGATTCTTGCTGATAGCTCCACAGCTGTGGTAACTGTAAGTTGCATGTTGTTGGAGACCTCTTCTCTTACTCTGTCTCTGGGTAGCCTAGTGCAAGGTTAATTGCAGTGTTTGTGCAGCAGGGGAGGACCAGATTTAAAGGTCTCTGTCTCCTGATGTTTCAGCTCAAATAAAGAAATATCTAGAAGTGTGAAAATACAAGTAAAGGAAAATAATTCACACTCTGAAAATTTTCTAATGTTCTTGTAGTGGATGAACAACAGCACAGGTTAATGGGAAAATTTCCTAGGCTGAAGTGTTTCAAAATGGAAGGGAACACAAGCAGAGCATTCTGGACTTTCCTGGGCGTGTTTGTCAATATACAAATAGTTTCAGTTGCTTCAAAGAGGTTCAGTAAATGGAATTTATTGAAAAACAGGAAAAATGTGTTTGATATTGCTTTTCCTTGCTCAGTTAAATTTTATTTTGTTCTGTTTGCATTTACTTCTTGAATTTAGAATTGGCTTCCAAATATACTTGCTCTTAAACAAAAACAGGGCTGAAAAGCAGGAGAAGCTGTCTTAAGAACAGTTTCCTTTCCAAACACTTCTCTGGGAAAACATGCCTTTCAAGTTGAATCCTTTCCTGTTGCTTGTGTGTTTGTCACAGTTAGTAACTGAAAAGTGAAACCCTGACACTATTAACTTTGGGTAAAACTTAAGCATTGTTTTTCAGATAAGGGAAAAAATCAAATAAGTTGTTTTTCTATGCAGTGTTGTGCTTGCACTTTTGTGTTGCAAAATGTTTATTTGCTCTTCTAGTATGGATTGAAGTTGCAGTGTAGGCAGAGAGGTGTCAGAATTGATTTAGCAGTTCGATGCTGTGCATGTTCTCCTTTATGCTCAAGTTTTTACCCTTGCTCTACCAGAGTACCCTCTTGACATTGGTGTTTTTAGCAGGACTTAATTGTCTAGTTAGCAGCTGAGATATACCTTCTTTGCTGTATAAATGTGTCATTAGAATTATCTGTTATCTAATATATGGGATTATCTGTAGTGTGGAGTTGTACTTCTTTAGAACATGAAACCTTTTAAGCAAAGTGGAAGAAATGTCCTGGCTGGTACTTTTGCCCTTGTTTCTCTCACAGGTTTTTTAGAACACACATTTCTTGATCTCTTTCTATCCTTGACTGTAATACTGGTGCTGAGAAATCTTCTATCAGGGTGGTCAGGAGGCTTTCTGAGCCCCTCAGTCTGACAGAGGTCTGCTTGCCCTAACACATTGCTATTGTGTAACATGCCCAAAGCATCACTATTCCAACAAGATTTTGTGGGATTCTTAAAGGTAGAGTTCTAGAAGACTGTGTTACCTTCCAGTTGATCAAGCCAAGTGTAGTGGGTTTTGCCTGGAAGGCAGGAGTTGAGACTCTGTGGATTGCAGATGTCCCTTTTGAGATTCTGTGCAGGGTGACTGTTCCATGGGAAACAGCTAAAGTTTTTAAATGAGTTTTACTGCTGGCACTCAATAGTAAAAAATAAATGCTTTCTCTTATTTGCTTTAATAACAATGTCCAGCTGGGCATGGAAACTGACTCAGTATCCATATTTTTATGATTAAATGGCTGCTTTGTGCTGCTCATATACCTGGTGCCTTGAAACCCTTCTGGGGCTAAGCAGAAAGAAAGAAAGAAAGATTTCCTATGTAATGAGGAGTAGCAGTTCCTGGACTAAGTTGAAGTGATGGGTGAGTGCATGAAGTCAAATCAAATCCAGTTCTCTGGGTGCAGTTGTCGGGGATTTATTTTGGTGGTATTTGTTGTTGGTGTGTTGTTTTGAAAGAGTGGTAGGCAAAGACTGACTGACTGCAAGAGCACAGCTATGCGGCACAAGGGTCTTAGTCACTTGCTTTTTATAGCTTTTCTCTTAGGGAGCCATCTGCATGTACTACAATTACATTTCCAGATCCTTCAAAGACATTTTCTAGTCCTTGTTTTACTGCTAGGTGTCGGTGGAGGAATCAGCTATCAGTGTTCATGCAAAGTAGAGAAGGTTTGTGCAAACCATAAGTAAGCTGATGGATTCATCAGGAGCTATAGTTTATGGAAATAATGTGGTTCAAAGTGGCAATAAAATTGGGAATAAGAGTTTGCACTTGCAAATGAGCATTTTATATGATGTAGGTGATACTGCTCATAGTGTTGGCTAAACTGAAATTACATGAGAAGAGTAAGCTCTGTCATAGTGAACTGGAAATCTTCCAGTGTAGCTCTGTTTCTTCAACGCACTTATTCTTAAAGCAAGTTTAACCCTCAAATTAAATTGCAGTGATAACATTGTATTTGTATCTTCAGCACAAGTCCAGCAAAGGTGTTGGCAGCAAAACCACCCCAGGCTCCTGTGTCACGTTAAACAATTGTGATCTGAAGGGGCATCTTAACAGAAGTGAAGACGATTTTTTCTACGTGTTTACTCAAGCCCCTGACACCTCTTTTGAGAATGACAAATAATAGAGGTACTTTTGGTGCTATCTGGAAACCAGACAAAGGGTCAGCAGTCTGTTTCATTTAGACAAGCAGCTGTTTTATAGCTGCTTTTTTCTTCTTCTTCTTTTTTTTTTTTTTTTCTACTGCCAAACTGTGGAAATTTTGCCTAGGAACACAACCCTCAGGTAAACAGCACTATGACCATTTGTTGCCTCCAGTTTGTTCCATGTCACTTGTGTTTGAAAATAAATTCAAATCACAGTTTTGTTAACTTTGCCCCGTGAAGTTTTCTATTGCAGAAAGGACAAACTGATGCCAATTCCTGTATATTTTACTTTTATTGGAAGTTAGAAAGATATCTTATAGTATAAATATAGATAAAAAAGCATGGGTTAATGTCAACGTATGTAAAAATATACCTTTATTTGGTGAATAGTCTTGTTTAATCTGTGTACAGTAACCTTGAGAATTAGTAAGAAGCAACACACTGCAAGACAAAATGCAGAGCTGAATTACCTTATTCCTGAAAAAGAATTTTTCAAAGCTCTGGTCAACAGACTTCTGATGCCTCTGGAAGCTGCACTCAGAGATCCATAGAACCATTCCTAATACATAATCTGAATTTTTTAGTTCTGGGCAGTTAGTGTAACACACAGAAAATGTTGACATTGACTAAAAATACTACTCTGTTCAGAGACATTTCCCTCTCTTGCCATGACTACGAAGCGCAAAGTGATGAAGAATTTTGGTCAGTATTTATGCAACATGTGTCTTGCAATTTGGCTTTGTGCGTCTGGATTGCTGGTAGTAATTGTGCATGGGTATTAGAAAATAATTTTGATACCTGCCTATTTAGCATTTGGCTTTATTTTTTTTTCCTTACATCTCTCTGAAAAACCAAGCTATGCACAGGTGTGACTTTTGACGTTCTGCTTTTGTGTTGACGAAGTACTGCTGGCCTCTGTACATCTTGGCTGCACCTTTGTAAAGTGAAATATTGCTAGACTGTCAACTCTTGATAAACCTACCACAGCCCTTCTGGTGCTTGCTTCTCTTCTGCATCCCCCCACACTCAGTGTTGTAGCTGTTAGAAGGGGATTTGTTTCATGTATTAATATATGCCATACATATGTGCATTTGTCTTTATAGTGTTTATAGCTCTGAGGCAGATTTGATCGGGGAGAAGTGTGATAAGCTATACAATCTCATCATATCAGGCTCAGGATTTTGGACACCTGAACTTGGCTTCTATTAAATTGCAGTGACTCACTTCCTACCTTTTCAGGCTATGATTTCTTCATATATGTGGTACCAGTTTCTTTGTAAATAGTTTTGAACATCTTACTGTGGGGGACCCTAGAAAGAAAACCAGGAATGAGCATTTGGTGGAGGGAAGAAGCAATAAAGCTATTGAGGAATTTGCTAGGAAAAGTTCTGTGTGCGCTCGCATTTTGGGGGTGTGTTCACTGTTTGCTTGATGCTCACTCTTTTCTGTGCTGGTTGGTTTTTTCTTTTTTTACATAGGAGGATAGCAAGGTTAAGTTGTTTGGCTCAAGTTTGTCTGTAAAGCTGGTGGTTTTCACTTGCCTCTCTGTCCAGACTGCTTCATTCCTTCCAGTCTTCTCATTCCTCCCTCATCTTCCACATGTGTTTGCTCCTCTGCAAAGCAAAGAGAACGAATCTCTGAGATTTGAATCTCCTATGGAATCTCTGAGAACGAATCTCCTATGAAACAGCCTGGGATGTGGCAGCTTGTGTAGCTGGGATAGAAGATTTTGGGGCTCCCTCTCTGTAGGCTACAAGCACAGCTAGGAGCTGAGACTGCTTTCCCAAAAGGAAATGCTGAGCATTCAGAGTATCCTGCTGCGTTGACAAGCCAACCTGTTTGTGTTTCCTGGCTCTACACTCTTCATGTTCTCAGGTGTTAAAGCAATTGTGTAGGCAATGTAATTGCCGATTTACTACTAGGGAAAAGACTAGCTCAGATTGTTTCTGTTTGCTGTATCAAATGCCTGAATTAGATGTTACAACTTTACTGCTTGCAACGGAAATAAGCGAGCACTTGTGTATCAGTTTCCTGATGAGACTGTAATGTATTCTCCAGTTTTTTGTGGGTGTGTTGTTTTTTTCCAAAAAATTGGAACAGCAGCTTCAGAAAAAGAACATGAAGACACGTGGTGGGGATGCACCTAAATAGTCTGAAGCTCTGGTAGAGGGGTTTGGGATGAATAAGATTGGCACAGCAGCTGGAAGAAGACAGTCAGAAGAGGTCTAGCTGCCCTTGAGGGCCGGAAACTGCTAACCCTGGGCAGCAAAACAGACCTGGAAAATGACACATTTGCAGTTCTGCTTCCAGACCTTTTTCATTTGCCCTAGCTTGAAGCAAAACATGCTTTCTTTGCCCTTATACCTTTTCTTGACTTGCATGCTGGAATGAGAAGACTTTTATGCCTTTGCATTGTCAAACTGCCAAAGAGAAATGATGAGTGTACTGATAGAGGATGTCAAATTCAGGTTTAGGGTTTTTTCCCCTATTATCTTATTTTTATTTTACAGTTTTCTACTGCAAGTGTTTATATTTTAAGACCATACGGTTTATATGTGCTGCTACAGCACCACTTACATAATTTTTGGAGGGTTTTGCAAATAGAAACTGACTTCGGTCATGGGTGCTGCAGTGGAGAGGACTGAGGTAGAGATGGGACGGTACTGATGAGAACAAGGCTGGATAGGAAAAGCAGAAGGACATGTAGCACTTACTGTAGCTCAAATGAAGGCAGAGAAGAGATCCTTGGAGAGGTGTGTACAGCAGAATTTCTCAGTCCTTCTTCAAAGTCTTTTGGGATCAAGGAGAGCAGAGAAAAGAGTGTGGTGAAACAAATTCCAACAGAGAGTAGAAAGAAGAGAAAGAATGGGATCTATGTGAGATGAGTGTACTGAAGTGACAGTGAATGGAGATGTCTTGTTACTTCAACTCTGTAGGCTTTTTAAATGTTTCTGTGTGGTAGTGGTGGGGTATTTACCTTAATGGTCTTTGATTTTTGTATGGGGAAAAAGGTACTGGTTTTAGGAAATGAGCTAGATCTCATGGAAATAAAAATGTTAAACTTCCAAAAGCTTTTATTGAAGAATTTTACAAAGTGACTGATATGTTTAAGTTTTTTGTGCTTTAAAATAAATCTGCTCCAAATAAAATATTTTCTTTAAGCATCAAGACCTGAGTTTGAAGAGTCTCAGTGTGCATTTGAGAAAAGTTAAATTTATTTTGTCTAGGCTTGAGGGGAGTTGTTCAAAACTTGGAGCAGGGGAAATAGGGCATTATTCATTCTCCTTCTTCTGTTTTCCAGAATATCAATTTCTAAGGACAAGAGGAGAGGGACTTCAGTCTTAAGGGACTCTTGCTCCAAGCTTATTGGCAGTGCATACAGTTGCACCACCAGAAAGCAATAAAATAAATACATAGAGCAGCAGTAACAGAAAGCAGATGTCTTGCTTTTGCAAGTAAAGAACTGGAAGAGACAATAAGAAACTGATGGCAATAGACTCTGTATTGGGAAGAGTGTGTATATCTTGCTTACTTGTCAGACAGTATGGAAAACCCCTTACTGGTGAAAACAAAACATACATTAGTAGCCATAGTGTCTTGCTTTGAAAATTGGTGTCATGTGTGCTTAATTTTTCATTAGAAAACATCATGGAAAGGATCCTGCAAGATAGAGCAGGCAGCTTTTCTCATTGTATTCTCAAGTCTGTTTTTCTGCTTTGGATAATTCTATAAAAATCAGTCAAGTCTCTGATTTAGCTGAGAAAAATGTGTGGAAACTGGGATATCTTTTTCTTTTTTTTATCCCACATGTGTGGGTTTTGTATCGGGAGGGAAAAGATTTAACCAAGACAGTTATCTGTGAAATATAGTTTAATGTTTTTTAGAGGCTGCACATAAAATAGAAATAGGTTTGACATCTTGCATTCTATATCTGAATGTCGCCATGAACTAAAATGGTAATTAGTCACCTACGCAGCATCTTCATCAGCATCTTCGTTCACTGACTGTAGTACGTGGAATTTTCTTGCTGCTAATCTCAAGGCAAACCAGAAATGGGTTTTAGGTGAAAGCATTCTTTGTAAGCATTAGCACAGATATGTAAATGTATAGGTATGCTTTGAGCAGTTTGCCTCTCCTTTCATCAGTACACTTTTTTTAGTATTCTGAAAATGAAATGCTTTAACAATTTGTGTTGAGAATGGAAAAGTCATTGAAACTGGGGCATATGGAAAAAGACATAAGAGCAGAGTTGTGGTGCTTTCCTTCCGTGTGATACTGGTCCAGGTGAAAGCTGTGGAGTTGAGAGGATGTCCTATCTGTTCTGCTTGGAAGAATGCTTAGTGACATATTTTGAGCAGAGTATACATCAGTGGCATGGGGGAGAGAAGAAAACTGTGTGAAACTTCATTTTGATTTCTGGTTTGGTGCTCTTTCTCTGTCAGAGCTACTTAAAAACAAACAAGCGACGAAACCAACAACTAAATCTTTTTTTGATGCAGACAGAAACTGACACAGACATTAAGCTCCTTTTCTGCCCTGGCTTAAAAAGCAAAAGGACTGATTTGGTATAAAATACTTTAAAGAAAGCAATGAGTATCACAGCTAAAATAACTTTGAGTGAGTCTGAGCACAGACTGCTGCAGAGGAAGTTCTTTGGGAAAAATTGTCCATTTGGGGTTTTGGAGTTCAGTTAGGAACTTGTCAGCGCTGCTTTATGTATGTACAAAGCTCAGGAGTCATGTGTTTTCCTGACTGTATTTCAGGACATGCAATGCTATACTTCATGTTGTCCTCATCACCGCTGTGCTGTTGGTAAAATACTGTACCTTGTGTTCTGTGCTGTGCTGCTTGAATCACACAGCAGGAAGTCTTGCTCAGTGAATAACCTACAGCATACTGGCATGGAAGAAACACCAAAGTGCTTGTGGGAATCCTGATAGTCTCCTTGCTAACACTATGCACAAAGTTCTTGAGGCACCTGAATGGAAGGGCAGGTGGGAGTTTTTCACTCTGCCAAAATATAGGGCTCAGCCCCACCCCCAAACAAAAAAAGATCTAGCAAGAAAACTCTGGTTTTGAACTCTGACAGTGTTGGCAGGCTTCAGCTGGTGTGTTTGTGTTGTCACAAGGAAGGTGAAATTCGGTGGCTGCACTAGACTTCCACCTCTCACCAGTCTTTAATGTAGCCACGCTTGAACATACGCTGGTTTATGCATGGGGCACATTAACCTGCCTTTTACTGCTTGGCCTGCTGCTGTCATCCTTTTGGTCGAAAAATGGTGCCAGGTTGTTTAAGAATGTCAGCTAAGATGAAAAAGTCAGTATGTGAAGTAATCGCTAGTCACTGTATGATTAAGCGCCTCTCAAAGGTTTTCTAGCCTTTTTGTTAGTGTTTGCCCAAATAGCCTTTGAATGCAATGCTGTGCTGTGTGATGCTGCATCTCTACCAACAAAGAACCATTTTCCTCCATTCAGGCAAGATTGAGAATAAAATATGTGCAGCTTGAAACACTGATCAATTCACTTTGGAAAACTGCACGTGAATTTTGCAAGCAGGGTAACAGTACAAGTACTGTTACACCTTCTACTTTTAAATACATTTAGTCTTTGTAGAAGAGAAATATGAAAACATTTGGGTTTTATTTGTGAATAGAAAACTTATGGCTAAGAAAGTGCTACTATGCAAGTTTTTTTTGTAAGGCTAATGCTCTAGAGAAATGTTTTAATATTCTCCTGCAAACTATTGTATAAAAAAGGAAAGAAAAAAAAGGAAATTAAGGTTTTACATGCTCTGCAGCAGTGACCATTTATAGTTAGGCCAGATGGTCTTACTAGATATCTCTAGAGAATTGAGACTTTTTCACTGTAAAGTGTTTTGTTGATAATGAGGTAAACTTCCACCTTTTCACTGCTCATTGGAATTGCTTCCAAATATTTTTAGGCCATGCAGGAATTTCTTTCATAATTGTCAAGAAAATCCAAAGTTAATCCTGGTGAGAGGTGTAAGTCTTCTCATGAACATCTGGTTTCTGCCAGTGGGGTTTACTGAGAGCATTCCTGTGTGCTTTATTCCCGTAGCAGGCTGTGTTTGTGCAAAGGTGGGCCTTTCCTAGGGCATGACTGTAGGGGCTTAGGTCAGTGGTCTGCCTTCCTCTGTATTTTGTCTCAAGTAGAGCAAGTAAAGTTTCTCCAAGGCAAGAGGCATTTAACCAACAAAGCATGCATACAGCAATCTTCTCCTGATTGTAATCTCCCAATGAGCAACAGTGTAAAAACTTTCTGAGCCAGAAGCTGCATCAGAATCACATTTCAGTAGCTATGGGCTGTCTGCTAATTATGTAATTCTTCTTTTTGTGAATGCCATTAAGCTTTTAATTTCCACAGCATCCTGTGATAGAATTCATGATTCCATTTGGAATCTTTTTCCCCTAATGGATCTTGCTCTTGCTCGTTGTTCCTCATCTGCTGCTCTTCATCTGCTCAAAAAAGCATTTCTGGTTTAGGATATGGAGAGGACTGAGCAGCATGTAATTCTTTTATCCTCTTGGAAACTCTGGGAACTGAGTTTTCTGTCTTTTCTTGACAGAAGCTAGACAACCTTGTTTTTTTAGGTGCTTCAGCTTAGCATAGTACAGTCCGATCACCCAGTCTGTAAATGGGGATGAGCTCGCCCTGGCTTCAGACCCGTAGTTTATTCTAAGTCACCTTTTGCAACCCACGAGGTAATTTTATCCTTAAGTCTCAAGTTCTGGTGTAGGATCAGGACACTTGACTGGATTAAATTTACATAAAGTTGGTGAAGCTGGGCCAGACCTTCAGCTAATGTGTATGGCTGTTAAATTACATTCGTATGCACTGATCAAATACACGTCCATTCTAGTTTTCCGTGCTTGTGCTGTTCAAAACCATATTCACCTGTTCAGAAAACATAATGTTTTGTGCCCCCTTACAAATAACAATTTGCAACTTCCAAATGCAACTTATGGATTTTTATAATATATGGCTTTGCCCCCCCCC
>VZRV01007042.1:159235-216377 GCA_013398115.1 Falcunculus frontatus
CCCCCCCGTTCCTTCAACTATGGTGCCTTTGGCTGCATAAGAAAGAAGGAAAGGAACCTATTACTGCAAAAAAGAGCAGCATTTGTCTGAGAGAGAATTGGAAACTTGAACAGCTTTATCTCAAATTTCAAATAATCACTGCAGTCAGGAAGATTACACACAATCTTTTGGCAAACTTTATAACCATAAAAAAAAGCAGTCTTGATACAGGTAAGATGACCTTCTTTTAGCTTTTTTGTGGTGTATCACAAAAGGCTGTACTGACTTTCTCAAATCCATGTCTTGTATTTTATAAATAATTAAGGCTGTTGAAATAAGACTTTCTTGACCAGCAGTCCTGCTTTCCATCTAGGAAAAAATTCCATCTATCTTTTGTGAAAATGCAGCCAAGCCTGCAACAGTTTCCTTTGAAGAATGCTGACTTGTGGTATTGTTTAAATTTACAGTCATGACTCCTCAAGTCAAAAATGAAAAGTTTCATTCCCAGTACACATGGTCCTTTGGGTAGCTGGCATAGCACACTTGGAGGAGAAAGTAACAGAAATGCAAGGGGTGTTTGGGAGCTTCAGGGCATTCTAGCGAGCATATTCCGCTTGATAATGGGTTATGCTTTACAGATATCCTCGTAATACAAAGCTAAAATTGCCTCTTCAAAAAATAGTGCATATAAGGAAGAAGGAGTCTTTCTTTGAAAATGTTGAAATCACTTCTGGGAAAGGTTTTAAAGTTTATATTCCTGCCTCCTCCTGCTTTTCAACAGAAAAACACTTTTGTCCTTTCTGCAAAAGAGAAATCATTAGGATACTTAACTGTTTACACAGATCTTAAGAGAAAGGGTATTTATGTGCCAAAATGAGTCTGTACACTGTGTGGAGAAACGACGAAGAAAACCAGAGTTTTATGTTTGAGCAACATTCTGTTACATGCCCTGAACATACAGTGAAAATAGTTTTCTTTTTAGTTGGCACTTCTAAAATCAAATATGCAAGTTGGACAGATGGACATTTAGAGATGTGCTCAGACATCTAGTAAATGTTTTTTAAATGTTTTATGTGACTGATACTGTATCGTGCCAAATATGCAGTAATGATGTTGGGAGATGGAGCGCTTATTCTGCCTGTTTTGCTTGTTTCACTGATCGTTAGTGTAGCTTTTGTGTGGAATCCCTGTAGATTTGGAGGGAAATGATGCCCTTTTATATTATTCAGTGAAATGGAGAACACAGGGATATAATAAAATCAAAGATGGTGTTCCTTTTTCTATCATGGGGGAAAGACTACCTCTTGAGTTTGGTGCTGTTGAATCCTTTGGAGGAGAAAGGGAATGTAACTTCCTTTATGAAATAGTCAGTATCAGAAAAGTTATAAAATGTTGGCTCCAGGGCTTTAAAAAATTCTTAGTCTTTCAGACCAGTATTATTTTTATTATTTTTTCCCCTCAGAAATTATGGGTTATTTTATATGCACAACATTGCTAAAACTGATAATAAATGTGTATTTAGGATTTTTAAAATTGCTTTCTCACTGGGAGAGCTCTGTGAGGACAATTGCTTTGTGCAGGCAGTGGTGATGCAGTAGTAAAATAGCAAACAAAAGCGTTGCTTGACTGTGGAGTTTGCTCCGAGTCCTACAAACTCGGAAAGAACCTTACTTGCTCAGTACTGATAAAGTGACACCTACTGCACTTACTATTCCCATGTGGAACATCCCTGAGCTGTGCAAGTTTTAAATTCGTCAACTTACAATAGCTGAATTGTAAAATAAACTAGATACAGATTGTAAAACTCTCATTGAGTGCCCCTCAGTCCTGATTAAATTATTATCTGACAGAGATGAATCAATATGTATCTTAAAAGAAAATGAGACAAAAACCACCACAGATTTCTAATTCCTGCTCTTTTTTTATTTTCCTTTAGTTCCTTGGCATAGCATTTCTTGGGATTGGATTGTGGGCATGGAATGAAAAGGTAAGTTGAATATAGCACCAAACTTTATTTTTCCTTTTTATCTCTCTTTTTCTGATGAAGTATTGAAACAGTACTATGCTGCATGTTTTATGTTCACACACAGTTTCTAGTGAAACAAAATCAAGCCTCTCTGTCAAATAAAACCTTAGCTTGGGTCACCTCGAGGAACATTATTGGCATCTTTCCCAGGAATACCTTGGCAAGAAATGGTAGCCGACACTTGCCCATAAAATAACCATTTCAATCCCTGCACACTCAGGCTGCAGCTCGGATACCAGAACAATCAGCTGAGGCAGTATGTGCAGTGTGTCCCCAGGAATGGAGGGGGAGCCTGCATGTCTTAGAAGGCAGCTTCCTGAAAAACTCGGTGCTGGGCTTTCACTTAACATAGCATGTTAATTGCTGTTCCTCTGAAAAAAACAAAACCAAAAAACTGAAAGCCACGATGAGCTCTGTAAACCAGTGCAGACCTGGGGCAGATTACCTTGTTTTTTCTTGTGCAAATGAAACTGGCCACTAGAACACCCTCTGTTGCAAGACTCTAAAATCAGCTTTGAAACGGGAAGTTGTGTGTGTGGGGTGAGTGGGCAGGGAAAGAGAAAACATTTCTGAACCAGAGCCTGATTTTTAGTTTGCTTGCTGCAGAAGCTGGGAAGAAGATAAAATATCAAGGCATAATATACAAAACAAGTCAGTATGTCTTGGGTTACTGGATGGAGAATTTGGCTTGCTGAAAGACAACAGCTAAAATTAAAGCCAGAATTTCCTTTTCGTCTTTGTTTAAAAGATTGAAAGTAATAAAACCTGGCTGTTAACAATGGTGCTGTGTTGTCCAGTTACATAATAGGTTTTTCTTCTTTTAGTGGAAACACTGAGTAAGTTATAAATTGATCTTCACTTAAGGCATAAAAACTGGTGCTTGCAGCAGAACAAATAACATATTTGGAAGCTCTGGAATTCTGCCTCTGAAAAATTCAGGACAAATTTTGAGTTGTTAACTTATATTCTAATTGCTCTGTGTGTATGCCTTGGATGTAGATCATAACAGTAATGGGATTTTAATTAATGCATACTGTATACGCCTATATAGATGTATATGTATATTTACATACCATACAATATTGATGTTGGATAGCTCAAATAGGCTTAGAAAGAGGTACTGCAACTTTTTTATTCAGCGAAGATGTCAAAACATGTTTTATTTACTACTCTGAACAATACTCTCAGAGCTTGTACCTATGTCTAAGCCCCAGAGAACTGTATTGTTTGGGAGTGGCTTTACAGAAGAGATTTGAACATTTTTGTAGGTAACATTACAGTAGGTAACATAAATGATTCCTCTTTTGAGTGAATGAGCATGTAAAGGGAAAACAAATGTAGCGTTTGAAGTCTAAAGTATGCCAGTCTTAACAGCTAGAAGCTGTTCTGGTGGAATCCTGTTTAGTTAGGCTTTACGTAATTTCTGTATGGGAAAGCATGTGTCCTTTACTAGGGAAGATGCATTCAATTCATAATTGCTAATAGCCAGAAGCCAAGGCTCGGGTTTTTACTTGAGATTTGGACTTCTGTTATCAAGTCATCTTAAACCATTTTTAATCAGATTCTGAAAGTGGGAAAAAATGCCATGTTGTTTTAAGAAAAGCAAATAAAACCACCACAGTTTAATATGCATTAACTCAGGCTCCATACGTAGGAGGTTTTTTTAGAATTTTTTTTTTTAAATTAGCAAGTAAAATAAAGTACTGTTTATTGGTTTAAAGCGCAGGTTTTTCCTTGAAAAATGAGCATGTTTCCCAGCTTAACTGTTGTATTCTACAGTGCTTAGTATGGAGTGTTTCAGTTCATGGTTGTAACAATCAAAATGCTGTATAGGTATAGCTGAACTGCAGAGCTCTTGAGCACAGACAGATTTGAGTTTTATAGAAGAACTATGGAAAAATTGACTTGTGTCAAACCAATTTGAGTCCTTTATTTCACTCAGCTCTTTAGAGGACAGGCAGTGGCCAAAAGCTGCTGTCAGCAGGATCAAGTTCCAGGTACTGGTAGGCCCTGTGTTATTTAGTGGGGGGCAGATCAGTTAGATCCCAGATAGAGTTGTTCTTATGAAGAGTTGAAGATGAAAGCCAAGTAGGTGAAGCCCAGGGCTTGAGAGATCTGTAAGATAACTGAAAAAAGCACTTCTGTATCTAGGCTGCTGCTTGCCTAAGGCTAGGATGGATATCCCTTAGGCATTATGGGCTGTTGCAATGGTAGCTGTAAGACAACAAAGCAGCTTGTCAGAGAAGGACCTGAAGTCCTGGTGTACACAAAGTCAAACTATGAGCCAGCACTGTGTCCTTGTGACAAAGAAGGCTGATGTGTCCTGGGCTGTACTAGGAGTGCTGCCAACAAGTTGAGGGGGGGGATTCTGCCCCTCTATTCAGCACTGGTGAGACCACACCTAAGCCAGTCTAGAGGGCTTCCCAGTCTAAGAGGGATGCTGACAGACTGGAGAATCCAGCAAATCCAAAATAATGCATAGGTGATTAAGGGACTGGAGCATCTCTCCTACAAGGAAAGGCTGAGAGAGCTAGGACTGTTCACTCCAGAGAAGAGTAGGCTCAGGGGAATCTTAATGTATGGAAATACCTGCAGGAAGAGCGCAAAGAGAATGGAGCCAGGCTGTTTTCAGTGGTGCCCAGTGACAAAGGCAATGGCCATAAAATGAAACACAGGTGGTGTTTCCCCTGAACGTCAGGGAACACCTTTTTTTTTATGGTGTGAGGATGACTGAGGACTGGCACAGTTTGCCCAGAGATGATTTGAATGAAGTCTCTGTCTTAGGAGATTTTTCCAAAGCAATCAGGACGTGGTTCTAGGCAGCCAGAGCTAGGTGGCCAGATGACCTCAGCCATTCTGTGAAGACTTGCTGCTGCCCAAATGAACTTGTCGTTATCAAACTTGAACTTGATGCTGCTGTTGTATAATGTGTAAATTTGTAAGGGGTTTTTTGCAGGAGTAGGTCTTCAGGACTCCTACTGGAAACTTCATTTGGTGGTGGGGAAGATTTTGATTAACTTCTGTTTT
Source organism: Falcunculus frontatus (assembly GCA_013398115.1). NCBI lineage: Eukaryota > Metazoa > Chordata > Aves > Passeriformes > Falcunculus > Falcunculus frontatus. Next base: position 164,268 of record VZRV01007042.1, read on the forward strand.
GGATTGTGTGGCTTTATATTCAGCTGTGTGGTTTTATAGCCTGGCCATCAACTTGTATATACTTTTGTTGCTTCACAGAATCTTTTCAAGGTAAAATGACAGTGTTCCGGGCCACACTAAAACTGCAGAATGTAAAGAAGTAATCCACACTTCACAGGAGTCCCATTGGCTGCTGGTTAAAACCAGTTTGGGACAGATTTGTGGACTTGGTGCCTAGTTTCTCTTTTTTTTTTTTTTTTTTGCTAAGTTGGCTTGAATTCTCCCCTTTAAACTTTCTTGTGAAGAAGAAAAGCACAATATCCAGTCTTGTGGCTTTCCTTACGGGCTTTGCAGGGAGGCAAAAGAGCTCATTTGTCAAGTAGGCAATAGAATTGGCTTGACAGCCAGTCAGCCAGCCCTAAACAAAAGCTGGGCAATTAGCATTCTGAGCCATGAACCTGAAAGAGAGCTGGGGGTGGGATGGGGGCAATAAACTCTGGAGATGAATAAAGCTATCTATACATGGATGTACTGTATAGCTCACAGTCCCACAGTGTTTTCAGGCATGCCAGGCTTGGGCTTGTACCATTAAATAGTTCATCCATGGCAGCCGATTTCCACCCTCCTCCCCGCAACAGTGACATGAGCATTGTTAACATATAAAGAGTCTGTACGAACCTCAGCAACTTACAGCACTTTTGCTCAGCAGCAGGGGAAAATGTTTATATTTCATTGTTTTTCTTAACCACTTCAAGTCATGTCTTCTGTTGACTCTTTAAAAATAAACTAGACTTGTAAAAAACATCTATTTCCCTCCTTGGTTGTATATATTAGATATTGCTGTCTTAAGGCTGCCCATGGTGTGATACTGGCTTTGGAAAATAAGCTTCCTGGCTACCTGCAGGAGATTTATATTCAAGAGTAATGAGCCTAAGTGATGAATTGCTGTTATGTCTTCTGAGACCTTATAAGATTGTCCACAGAGAGGGACCTTTTAGGAGGAAAGCACTGTGGTTTTGGGGTAAACTCTTAGGTAGGAGGTAGCAAAAGTAAGAGACACTGAAATAGGGAAGAAATCTTGCAAATTTTTTTGATTAAATTTAGTTTGTGTATAAAGTTGACTGAGATGAAGAGGGAGAAGTGGAAGAAGCTGACAATGTGCATGAGTTTGGCTTCTCAGCTTTTCCTGTTAAATCAGGATAACAGTAAGATGCTTTAGCTCAGAAGTCAAGTTGCGTGCAGTTTGGAGTACCAGTATGGTACCTCTGGGTGCCAGCATAGTATTCTAAGAGAGCAGGAGCTCTAAACCTGAATCTCAAGTTTTAAGATAGAGTTTTACTTGTATAAGGTGATTTAGATCTGCTTTGGTGTTGTCGGACAAGCTAAACTCCCTACATGGAAGCAATCACAATTTGTCAGATCAAATCTCTCTCTCCTTGCCCTGAAGTGAAAACTAAAGTTGTTTTCAAGAAAAAATTCTCACTTCTCTTATTGGCCCAGTGAGTGGCAGACATCAGGAAGGAGTAATACACTAGTCACTCCATAATTGTTGTGCATACATGTCTATCACACAGTTCTTCTAAAAATTATTGCCAACAAGGAAACTGTGTACATATCCTACGTTCCTTACAGGCTGAAGGACACCCAAAGCCTGTATCTTGTCTCTAAGACAGGGGTGTGTGGGGGTTTTATAGGACTGGAGAAGAGAGGAGGGGATACACTATTACACTTAATTTAAATTTCAATACATAAAGATACATAATCTAAACAGGCAGGCTCTTAAATAATTTACTAGTGTTCCGATACTTTATTAATCCTGAAAAGTCTAAAAATCTGTGTCTTGTATGTATTTATGGCAGTTATTCACCTATTGAACTCTGCTTTGTCAGGACAAGGAAGCAAGGCTAGTTCTTCTCCTCTGTTAAACATTTGAAAAATACAGTTCTGCTGCTATTACTGTTTGCTGTGGGAAATGCAAAACCAACAAAAATCAAGGAAATAAGATTGGTAAACATCCCCCACCTAGTTTCTTGCTTGCAGAGACAAAATTCTGGAGTAGAATTAATTTGGAATATTTCATTGATTACTATTTTGTTCCCTATGTTCATTCAGATGCACAGCATGGAGAAACTGCATGGAGTTTATGACTAACAAAGCAGAGAGACATTTTTGTGTTTTAAAATCATGCATTTGAAAATACTTTTATTTACCATCATCCCCTGAGATGTTCCTGCTTGCCAGTGATACTAAGTCCTGCAGGCAAGCCTGTGAAAAGGCTAAACCTCTGTTTGCAAAAATAAATGTTTCAGAACATTTTGTATTGATGTATCTTGTTCTGATCTTCTGGGGTTTTTGGGTGTATGGTGTGGGGATGGTTTTTTTTTTGCTTGTTTGTGTAGTGTTTTTTTGTTTTGTTTTTTTGTCCTCCCAGTAATGGGATATTGCAGCAGAGAAGTTTTTTTCCCCATCTTAGAGGAAACTGAAAATAAAAAATAGCTGATTTCTCCCATGCTCCTGTAGTGTTGAGTGTTCTTCTTTTACATGCGTCCTGTGGGCCAAATTCCATACACACTGATCGTATCACCTCTTTGTTTCTTAGGCTGATGGTTCTCCTAAGTTGTCTCTGACTCATTATGCCTTGAATTTTCATTACTGGGGCAGCTTTTCAAAATTGCTGCTGCCTGGAGTGTCTTCAGTTGGAGCCATTCTCTCCTTGTCCTGCAGTTTGCTACTGCGCCTGTTAAAGCAGCAGCTGTTCAGCAACAGATGATCTGGAAATGTCACTGGTTTGTTAGTGCACTTGTGACTCCCTTCTCTTTGGCCCCATTAGGAACTCAGGAACGCATCAGATTGCGTAGGTGTGACAACACTGGGTCAGTGCTCCGGCCAAGATGTGTGTCTGGCTTTGGGCTCAGCCTGAGAGGGCTGTGTCTGCTAAATGCCGGCAGTGGGGACCAGCAGGAGAGGAAGTGGTGCTGGAGATCCAGCTTGCCCACTCTCCAGGTGTTAAAAGGTTTGAGTTCTTTTCAACCTAGTTCTAGTGTGATCTCGTGTACTGAATGCCTGCTAGCGGTTGGAGCATGAGTTATGTTCCAGGGGCACATCTTCATTTGTAAGTAACCCAGTCTGTGTGCTCTGAGACTGTTCCCTGGTGTGAACTGAAGCACAGCTTGTGTGTGATCACTTCAAAAGGACTGCTGGATCTGACCTGAAATATTAATGTAGATGTGCACCAAAGGCAGGAGCTGGAGTCAGAAGTCTGTCTCTAGAAAGTAGTACAAGCTGTTCCGATGATCTTAAAGAATACAAGATGGAGAAGGGTTTAGATGTGGACCCTTATTGCTTTTGTATGTGACCACTGCTTCCTTATTCTTTATTGATGGGATAAAGGCAAACTGTTGTGCAGCTACAATATCAGGAGGGCATTCATGAGCTCCTGTGTTCAAGACCAGCATTTTCCCTTTGCCTTGTTCTCTCTTGAGCTGTATGTGAGATCCTACTTGTAGTGTGGTGGGCTCTGGCCATGGGAAAAACATGATGTGACAACAGAGGACCTGTCAGGCATCTCTCAGGCTGTTTTTCTACCTGTGCTCACATACCCTGAGGAGAAGACTCCAGTTCTGCAGCAGTTTTTGTTGGGCCTGGCTTGGTTGTTTCACATTTCTTGTTGGAGTGGAAGGCACCCTTGTGTTGAGGAAAAGAGCAGGTCCTACTATTTCATTTGACTTCTCCTGAATTTGGGGTGGGGTAGAAATATAGGGTCAGTCTTTCCTGTTCCATACATCATTGTATCCTACCGATTGAAGTACATTTCACAAGTAAAGGAACTTTTTTCACAGCTTCACTCTTACTTATATTAGTTCACTTATGGATGATGCTTCTGTTGTTTCACTACACCAAATAAATTTTGACTTGTGTTGGATTAAAATATTAAGTAGCAACTCATGGACTGTAATGTACAGCAGGCTGTGGAGGGTGGAGGAACAGAGCAAACAGATGAGCTGGAGATCAGCCAGGGAACATGTCCTGCTGGCTCTCCTTGTGGGACCACAGCAGAGCCCTGGGTCGACACCATAGTGAGAAGTAAATTACTCAAGTATGTAGCTTTGTACAAACAGAGCATTTCCTGCCAAATACAGATTACACACATGCCTAAACTACTGAGAAAGTGATGTGCATGTACCTCAAAAATAACCATACTTCAAAATGCGAATGCATTTACAGGAAAAAGTTCCTCCTTTTAGATGTTGAAGTATCAGAGTACTTGCAACTGTTTAACAGTCGTGGTTGTAGTGGGTAACTGCAGTAGTGTTGTTGAAGAAAAATACCTTGCATTTGTAGAAAGCTTGATTTTAAAGTATTTACAGGTGGTTTGTTTAGGTCTTGCACTGATGCAAGAGAGAAGTTGACAGTCACCATATATTCTATGACTGACTGCTCAACTGGAGGATTCAGAGCGAATCATGGAGGATGCTGTGTTAGAATATGAGATTGCTGATCCTCTGCTCGAGCACCTCTGGAAATGTTTCCTTCTGCTTTTGGCTAAAGATGGGTTGAAGACAGAATCGGTCATTACCAGATGTTTGTACATCTCTGTTTGTTTGTACAAACTTTTCCCAGGAGTAGCTGTTGCATCCAAAAAATACTTGATACTGTAGTAGTAGATGTAGTTGGCATTATAGAAACTTGTAGTGGATTGGAAGAGTATGTGCCTAGAGGACTGTACGTTTAGATCTTCTTAACAATATAAAGTGAGATATTATTCCCCAGTTGTTGCCCTGCTACTTGAAGCAAAATATGCTTTTCTTCAGGGTATTGCACTGCTGCATCTTCAGAGAGCTTATTTGTAAGTCTCCAGAGTACAAAACCGGAAAATTGTATTCTGAGCCGTAAGCAGGAATCTTCTATCAGACTACCTCTGTGTATCTCGAGCTGTAATCACAGAGCATTGTCTGTGTTTCTCATTCCCACTGCTCGCTATTGTTTTATTGACAAAGCCTCTCTAAAGATTGTGTATCCTGAGATGTCTCTCCAGAATACTGATAACTTGGAGTTCGTATGCAGAGAGCATACGGAGTACAGACAAGAATTAAGCAGTATGTGCTTTGCATTGTCAGGATGTGTTATTTGGGATTTATCCAAGCTGGGCTTATGATTGCCATATGTGGACTAGCAACAGATGCACATAAAGGTGCTTTCCAAGGACAGCAAACAATGGCAGATAAAGCCTGTGTTCTATTCAGTATGTGTTGGATCATAGCTACCCTGAGGAGTGACCAGCCAACATGTGGCATTACAGGGTGCTAAGAGCCTTGCAGCTCTAGAAAATTGACTAAAGGGAGAATGGGCAGGATTGGAAAAACAATATGAAACTGGCTCAATAAATTTTATTGCCCTTGAATTTAATGTGAGTGTGACAAAATGCAAAGCAGTGTGTTTCTTACTACCACTTTTGTATTATGACTGTCTTCTCTAATAGTATTGTCCACAAATGCAAGCTGAATTTTACTTCGATTTCTTTTCATTTGAATTTTCCTACTTTCATATGGAAAGAAGTTGATTTAGCATAGTAATTTGCTTTGAGTTTTTTTGTTGATTTATTTTTGTTGCTTTGTTTTTAAAGAAAAACAAAGTGTCTTATGAAGAGAGACTTAACTCTTCATCTTTTTTGGATTTTTAAAAAAGTAAATACAAGTTAATACAAAGGAAACATCCTCTTTCCAGTGACATTTTTTCACTCTACTGCACCACGGTCCATTAATTCCAAAATTGGCTAATTTTGAAAGAAAAGAGTAGTAGTGCTTGCTTTAGGGCAGAATTTATTCTCATCTTATGGTAACTATATAAGCACAGAGGACAGGACTTTAAAACTTTGTGAAGAAATAATTTTAGTCTTTGTTTTTCCCCTTGAGGCAGAGCTCATGCTTCTTGACTTGTATAGGGCCAAGGCCTCGATTTTTTCAAAGGTTTGTGTGTTGTTGGATTATCCTGTTTATATTGCTTATTATTCTTAGCCAGAAAGTTGGCTTGGATTTCTTTTCTATGACAAATGTAGTGAAACAAAAATAGTGGAAAAACTTTAGCACAAGTTGATGTGTTAATGACAGGTAAGTGATGCCTTAGGTTTTAACTTTTATATTTTCAAATTCTGTACTGCTTAGACTGTAACTCTGAAGTTCCTTGTAGCCTGTAATTCCTACTCTCTCATACTAGGTAGACATAACAAAGCCTCTCCAGGCTTTGCCTTCAAGGACAACCAGGCTGTTTTTAGGCCCAAAATGTGTAAACTAAAGATTCTAAGGGGGGCAAGCTGAGGGGCGTTACATCGCTAAAACTGGGGCTTTAATTGGAGAATTAACCCTGATATGCAAATGGTCCAAACCTATAAAAGTGTGAAGAACTCGTGACCTGTCGTCCATCTTGGGGTCCAATTTTGGAAGCAGCCTCTGGCTCCCCCAGGGTGTACCTTGAAGGCCCTTCAAATAAATACCTATCTTTCTTCCCTTACTCTTGTCTAGTCTCTGTTTCTAGGTGGCTGGAGGAGGCATCATAAGTGTTCATCTTGGTGTGTAGCATCTCTTCACTGAGATGGTACCAGAAAAAGGGACAGGCCAGCTGCTCTGCTTTGGTAGCAGTGCTGGCTTTGAGTTGTGTTGTAGTGTTCCTTACATCTCTTTTTGCTTTTGTAATGAATGACAGTAAGGCTAGTACTGTATGTCATGTAGGAGGAAAGTGATGAATGTGATTTTTTTTCATCCCTCTCAGGCAATAGCCTTCTGTAGTAGGAGGGAGAAGAATATGCTTTGAGAATGTCATTCATGCTGTTGGATTATTATTCGTACTTTAGGATTGGGTTGTAGTCAGATATTTCTTTGGGTTTCAGCCTTTTCTAAGGCTCATTGATGTGTGCATTAGTGAAATTCATGTCTATATTTTGTCTATTCTGTCCTTGTCTGCAAAATTAGGAAGCTTTGTGTACTGTCATCATTTACTACTTGCTCAAGTTTTGCTTGGGAAACTCTTATGAAAATGGTTGCAGAATACATGAAGTAATGTGTTAAAAGATATTGGTTACATGACAATTTATATGTTTTGAGTGGTCCAGAAAGAGTATGTGTGTGTGTGTGTATATATATATACGTATACATAAAATAATCACAGGTCTAAAGCCACAGCTGTGAACAGTCATCATTAACAATGTTACTATAAACTTCTGTAAATGAGGTTATGATAAGTTCCCTCTAAATTGTTGCTTTTTTTGGACTATTTCAAAGAAACAAAGGGGATATGAACAGGAAGAAGAAAAAGGATGAACCTTAGAGTACTGCGGATAAGGAGCTGTAGATGTAGAGATCTCTATTGCTGCTTCTCAAGCCACAGCATCATTCAGGAGTTAGAGGAAGCAGTAGTCCAAAGTACTCAGCCTGGGTTCAGGCTTCTTAAGGAAACACAGCAGTGTGCTTTGCATTGACCTACAGCACTGGGGAGGTGAATGAAGAAATAGTGACACTTCAGCATTTTTTTTCTGCCAAAAGGCCTTAGGAAACTATAATTGTTCCTGTGCAAACTCATTGGAATAGGGGAAACTTTGTACTTGCTTCTTGAAACAACCCATCTGTTCAACATCAGCCAAACTCTGCTTAAAATGTGTTCAAAAAATTAAAATAGTTCTTCAGGATTACTGGTGTCGCAACCCAAGCTTTGCTTCTAAGGCAAAAATGATATTACAAGCAGACAGTGCTGTCATATCTAAAACACAGCATGTGATTTAACATATGTCTACCCTAAGTTAGTGTAAACCATGTCCCAAGAGAAGTTCTTAAGTTGTCTTTTGTCCTACTAAAAGACTTCATTATTTTCAGATTTTTCCTGCTAACTAATTATTCAGTAGCCATGCTTTATTTCTAGAATGATTTTTTGGCACTGTAGATGCCTGAAGTTGAATTGGCCAGATATGTAGTTTGTCAAAATTTGTTGAAAAATTTTTTTTGCAAGATGCTGCAGCCTAGGAGCTCACATCTAATTTCTGACAATTGCTGTGAATACTGAGCATAAATGCTAAATTCAAGGTGGTTTTATTGCTTTTAACTGTTTTTTTCTATCATAACATGTAACTGTGTGTTTACATAAATGATGTATATGAATTATATAGATTGTAAGATTGAGTTTTGTTCAAATACCTGTTTTGAGTTTCTTGCAAACTACTTCTTATAGCAACACAAGCAGAAAATGCCCTGTGGGTTTCTCACAGAGGATTCTTCAAGAACATTTTTTTACTCATTCACATGTTGATTCAGAAATATTGCAAGTAATTGCACTTTTAATCTCTTTTGGGATACAAAGATTTTCTTAATTGTGTTTTCTTGCTGTGCTGCAGAACATTTATTTTGCTGTAGTCTTCTTCTTTTTTGAGAAGAAAAATGCAGGCAGAATTTGTACAATGGAAAGCTGAACATACTTTTTATCCCTTGGCATTGTCTCTTTCTCAGGGAGTGCTGTCCAATATCTCCTCCATCACTGACCTGGGAGGCTTTGATCCTGTTTGGCTCTTCCTAGTGGTAGGAGGAGTTATGTTCATTTTGGGATTTGCAGGATGCATTGGAGCTTTACGAGAAAACACTTTTCTTCTCAAATTTGTAAGTAAAGTAACCTTTGCAACTGTGACATTCCTCATTTACACAGCATGCCATGTTCTCTATTCTGTTTTACTGTGTTAAGCTTTTAAAATGTATTTCGGAGGGGAAGATGTTATCCAGTGTCAGAGTATCATGAAAGCACTTAGCTTTTAACACTTTACAGCTCTTCAGTCTCTGGTGCTTACTGGTGCTTACTGGTTGTGTTTATTTAAAGTTCAAAACTCTTGGTGATAAGAATCATATCATGGAAGTACTGCTTTTGATATGGATATAGCCTAACATTTTGCTTCCCTGCCACAAAAAGAGAGAAATTTCTTGTGAGAATGTGTGTGTTGAACTTGGAGTCCATAACAAGCTGCCTATGAAATATGAGGGATGTAGATACAGCTGTGAATGTGACTTATGTGTCTTCAGCTGTGCAAGGGCCCCTCCTGGTACAGAGGAGATAGAGCTGTTATGGGGGGTTGCTGGCTGATATCCTCAGTCTGTGCCATTCACCTAATTGGAAAAGGCTTCATTGCTTTCAGTGCTGGGCCCTGAGAAGGAAAAGGGGAGGAGAATGTGTCCAGGAGGTGTAAAGAAAATGGAAGTTTTCTTGAACTCTGGGCTGGACTGTTGGTTAGGGAAGGAGCTGCTGATATACAAATGTACCTCAGTATGCAGAACTTCCTTAGCTAAGTAGCTGGTTTCTATATTTTGAAAGAACTCCTCCTGTGACTTTTGAAGATGAGGGTAACAGTATCATGTTCCCTTTTATTACACCTGAAGATTTGTAACAAAAAAGCTTCTTTCATCCACCACTCCTGTTTCCAGAGGTGGGTACAGCCTGGATGGTAGTTGTGTCTTCATAACCATTAACTGTTAATATATCCATGAAAAAGCTTCCAGTGAAATAACTGCCTCCAAGTGACACATTTGGCTCCCACAGACGTGTCGTATAAGGGGAGGAGGCAATTGAGAGTCACAGTTCTTGAGGCATTTATAAAGCAGCTTGTAACACTTTTTTTTTTCTTCTTCCGTGCTTCTCTTAGCTTGCCTAAAATGAACCCATCTGCTGTACCAGAAATAGCTTCCCATACAGCAGCTGCAGGAGGAATTAAAAATGCATCTGAACACACACAGAGAGCATATTAAAATGAAACTCAAAGGCACGGTTGCAAAGGGGATGGACTTCCAGTATACCAGGACCCCTGTGTGGTTGAAAACAGTGTAGACTCAGTGGAAATGCTTAGAGAAAGTGGCAGATCATTAGTAATGCCTTTGGCATCCATTGCATTTGCATTAATCATAGCAGCCTCATTTAGTTTTAATGTGGATGTGAGTCATTTCATAGACATTCCACTCCAACTTAGTCATTAATTAATTTCTGCTGTTACCAATTCTTGCTTTGTCTGCTTAGGCAAAGCTTTGCCAGTGAGAGGATCTAAAGCAAAAGTCACTTAGAAAGCGTTTTACTGGCACTATTTGTTGTTTATGCCCTCTGAAATGTAAGTGCCTATGTAAAAATTTAAGATGGGTTTTCTAGGGCCCTACATGTGGTGGTGAATGGCCATCTCTTGACATTTACCGTGAATTCTCTTGGATCTCTTTGAAGATCTTGGTGAAATGCCTAAGGTTTGGACATTTGTTAGCGTTTTTATTATTTGTTAGAATAGAATTAGGATTTCTGTACTACAGCTCCAATAAAAAGGGTGTGTTTTTAATTTCAAATTTCCTGTGTGACAAAATGGCTTGAACTTGCGCTGAAACAAATAAAGCATTATCAGTGGATATAATTGTAAACTTCGAAAAAGTTTTTGTTCAGAAAGGAAAATAATTTTAGCCTTTTTTGTTTTCTTCATAGTTCTCTGTATTTCTTGGAATTATTTTCTTCTTGGAGCTCACTGCTGGTGTTCTAGCATTTGTTTTCAAAGACTGGATAAAGGACCAGCTGTATTTCTTTATAAACAACAACATCAGAGCATACCGAGATGACATTGATTTACAAAACCTCATAGACTTCACACAGGAATATGTAAGTTGGACTATGTTTATTTTTTTGTAAAGCTTACTTTTAAGAAATAACTGCTCTTATTTTTTACTTTCCATCTGTTTTGTTTCTTCAAGAAGAACAGAAATATTCTAGCATATAATACTTTTGAATATATGTATACTTGTCTTTACAGAACTTCTGCAAACATACAGCACCTGTGAAAAGTGACTTTACTGATGTATGAGTAAAACAAGATAGAGAGTTGGGGTAACTTTTCTTGAAGACTTAGAGATAGTATGTCAAATGCACCAAGTTAAAATATTTGGTGGTAGAAGCTATCACATCTGTTTAAGAAATTATTTCTTTTCTAAGCTTAATTTGGTCCTAAGATGAATGTTGGTGCAGTTTTAGCAACATTAGACATGCTACACCACACTGCAGAGTGGCGGAGGTATTTAATTAGTCCAGATGAAACTACGATGTTATTTCTTCTGAATTTGACTTAATGGAATTAGCCTAATGAAGCGGGACACTTGTGGAGTTCTTGTAGGACATGTCTAAGTGATACCACATCTGCACTTGGGAGGGAAGGGTGAAACCAGTGGTGCACCTGTTTGTGCAGGTTAAGCTCTGTAATTTATCAGTGTGTGTAAAGAAGTCTTGCATTGGCTTTAGCACACAAGGTCTACCAATACCTTCCCTCTTCAGTACTCAGTTCTGGCCCGTGTTAATAAAGTCCTCTTTGAATTTGGCACTGTGTGGCTAACAGAGCTAAGTGTTGGTTGAATTAATGTTTACTAATTTTTGTACATTCTGCAAATAAAATAGTTTCAGTGCTTGATTTGCTTCTCTATGCCTGGGGGAAAGAATGGTAAGTAACAGGATTTGGATCCTTGCACTGTTCTGAATCTTTTGCTAGAAGGTCAGAGGTCACTACAGTCTGAGAGCAGCAGTCCACTTGTACGCAGCCAAAGGCTACAGTCCAGTTTTGCAGTCACTACCTAAAGCTTTCTCTCCTAACTGGATTAGCACTCAGCAGATAAGCCAGGGGCAACACGAGTTGTGAGAGCGAGTTACTTCTTCAACCAGTAGAGATAGTGCATGAAGACAACATGTTCAGGTATTGCAAAGAGAACTGTGCTACATCTAGAAAAAAAGAATTGCTATTCCAATGCTTTTAAAAATGTGGTTTGTTTGTGGGGCTTTAAATTTTACATTTTATTTTTAAAGTTGACATAGATGAGTATGTTGGTGTAGCTCCTTAAATGCTGTAAACCATCAGTGCTTCACTGATCTCCAGTCCATTCTGTGTTTGTTCAGCAAAACACACCAATTCCTTGTGTGTTCAACGTGTTTTGCCAGAGACTAAGCCTTCCTTTTGGCAGATTTACTCTTTGAAGGATTCAGTAGTAAAGGTGTTAATTGTGCAATGTGTGATGCTCACGGAACAATGTGTTCATACTGTCCGATGTACATCCAGGCAAAGTTCCCCCAAACTGGCAAAAGGAGTAGCTGTACCAGTGCAGCCCTTGGAGCTTGGTTTTTTTGAAAATCCAGGGCCCATTGGACTGGACAAAATATTGTGCTCTTGGCTCTACTGTCCCTCAGGCCTGAGCTTGTAGGCCTGTGCAGCTCTGTGGTATTGTGTAGGCTCATCAGCTCACCCACGGATTTCTCTCCAGAGAGCAGCATAGCAGGGTGTGAACATAATTTTAATCACATGATAACTTTGGAACAACTTACGGGTCTGGAATGGTATTTTTAAAAAATTACGAAAAACCCCAACCAAACAAAAAAAAAAGCCAGTTTCAATGAAAGCAGTGGGAGTCTCAGATTTTGTTTTGAAAGCTAGAGGGAAACTGGCAGCAATGATGCATGTTACTAATGCTGAGATTTTTGTTCTGAAATTTAAGAAGCTCTTCTTTTTTTGTTCTAGTGGCAGTGCTGTGGGGCTTTTGGAGCCGATGACTGGAACCTTAATATTTACTTCAATTGTACAGATTCCAACGCGAGTCGAGAGCGCTGTGGTGTGCCATTCTCTTGCTGTACTAAAGACCCTGCTGTAAGTGACAGTCAAGAGGGTAGGATGGGTCTGCTGTTCCAATTGAAAATAACTCTTCAAGATTTTCCTTTTTTTTTTTGTCTGGAAATTGTGCATAATTATTAACTTCTCACCAACCTGTATTCTTTCTGTTCTTGCAGCTCAGCTTTGCCACTAACTTTACTGCAGTCAGCAAAAATCATAAGCTAACTTAAGTCTTCATTTTATGGCTTTTATTAAAAAGAGAGAACCATGGGGATGGCTGAACATATGTATTAATTTTAGCAAGTATAGAAAGGAGAAGCTCTTAATGAGTTGAAGGATGTGAGCTTTCAATTGAAATTCATCAGAACAGGAACGCGTAAGATCAGACACTTTAAAGGAGGTATTATTCATTATTTAATGTGGTGTCCTGAGGCTGCAGCCAGTTTGACCCAGTTTGTGCCAGGTGTGGTAATGAATGACAGTCTGTGCCCTGAGGAACTGACGTGTTTGCATTAGAATCTTGAGTTGGGTATGGATATCTTTACATACTCTTTTTTTACATTTAAAATTACTGCCTGTCCTACAGTCACCTGAAATCAGACTTGAAAGGTCAGAAATTGTTTGCGGGAGCAGCTTTTTGGTAAATTTTCACATCTTTAAAAATATTTATAGTTCTGGATCATCAAGTGGAAAATGTTGGAGCCATGCATTGCTAATATGGACATGATCAAGAAGAGTAAAGTGTAAAGCGAAAAGTAAAGTGTAGGGAATCAGTTTGCTAATAGCGAAAGGCTTGGAACAGGGACGGGTGTGTACGTGGAAACTGTTATGTGCCTAGCACTGCATACAATTGACTTTATATAGCTTGAAAGAAGCTGGATTTGAGTGCTTGTATTACCTAGCAATTCAGCTGTGGCTTTTTCTCCACCTGGAATGACTTATAGTTCCTTGAATGTATTAGTCTAGCACAGACTGAAGTTAAGCAAGCAGCCAAAAGGCACCTCAGGTGCTTCCTGCCTTGCTAATAATGCAATGCAGTCGCTGCTCCTGGCATCCAGTTGCTGCTACTCACCCCCTCTCCTGCTAAGGCACTGCCACTTGCACAAGCTGGTTCTGGTTCCTCTGCGGTGAATGTGTCTTCACAGTAGTTTGAATTTTTCTGACAAACATAGCTGAAAATATTTTAATGGGATATTAAAACAAAAAATGTAGGTTAGGCTCAAACATTACATTATACTTAGGATTCCCTCTACTGTTTGCCTGTCTGCCCACCCACTCACACAGAGGTCATCACAACCCAGTTTTAAAAATATAGTTGTTATAAAACCAAACCAGTGACAGCACTACAAGGTAATCCTATAAATACATAATCCCTCCTAAAGTTCTTTCTTTCTCTCTCTTGTGTAAATGGCTATGCAGTTTGTTAGGGTGTGATGCAGCAACCAGAAATTTAAAGATAAATCTCATTCACTATAAGCAAACAACCTTAATGGCCTTTAAAGACTGAAAATACTAGAAATTATGCATACAATTAAAATAATTTTAACCGAGCTGTGATAACACACAGGTTTATTCTGTGGGAAAGCAAATTTGTCTCTTAGAGTTAGGTTTCAGTGTTGGACTGATGCAAACAGTTACATGGATGCCTTATTGTTTTTAGTTTAGCTTGAATCAGGAAGTGCTATGTTTAAAGTAGGCTAAAATAAGTCTCTTAAAACAAATTTTGACTACTATAGTTCACTTTGATGTAGTTAAGAAGGTTGAAGGGTTCCAGATTCCTGTACAGGCAGGTCTAGAAAACTTTTATTTCCATTGCATTTTTCATACCTTCTTTTGGTTAACAAATTCCAAGGCTAAAGGCAGAAGATATTAATGATGAAGCAAGTAGGATTTTAGTACAAGGAAGAAAACTTAAAATCCCTCTGTCAGAATCTTAGGTGCTTTTACATCCTTGAAGTCTGTGGCACTTAGATCTTGGAACAGAAGCATTCATCTCATTAAGAGATACAAGTCGCTCAAATTTTGAAGGTCCATTAAGGGAATCCAGTTTGGGCAGCTGACAGAATGCGACCTGTTATACTTCCTGCAAAGTGAGGAAACAGAGGAGCTTTCCGTGCTGATTGGAGATACTTTTTTCTATATGGCTGCTTTTTAAAATCCATTTCTTGACTGCCTGCCTTTCTCACTTCCCACAATATGGTTAAATTGTGGTGTAATTGGTACACCTAGCTAAGATTGGCTGATTTTCTCACTTTCGTGAGTAGTCCTTCTTCTGCTGACTGTCATTATATGATAAGTCAGTAACTTAATATTTTGCTACCATTGTGGCTGATGCCAAAAGTTTCATGCGTCATTTTGTTACCATGAAATAACTGTATACAAAGTAAACGTACAGCTTCAGCTGCCAATGGGAAGCACTTGTTCACTAGGGAAAGTCTGCCAGAGCCTATTTTATTACCTGTGCTTCAAGAATACTAAAGGAAAGGGAGTAGGGAAAAGCCCTCCTTTCCCATTGGTATCAAGCTCCTATAAGAAAGAACAGGCAGTAAGAACACATTGCCCTATCTATTCTTTTTTTCTTTCATTTTTTTGGAAGTGAACTATATACTGTACATGTTTCTACAGACATTCTCAGAAAGAACTTGCAGCTTCTGCAACAGAACTGCCCCTTGCCACCTCTTCATTCTGCACAGACTGAACCCTGAAAATGATAACAGTACTCTTGGCATATTTTTTAGTATAGACAAAACCTTTTCAGCAGAAGGTTCTTTCACTTAACATAGATGTTCTCTAGTCCCTTTACTTTGACTACTGAATGCTTGTATCTGGAACATGGAGTTCACCCAAGTGGAGGGCTGGTTTTCCCAGCTTGCTGACTTGAGAGATAAAAATTTTTTTGATGGTGTGCTCTTGTTTCCTGTGAATAATTAATAGCACAGAGTGAAGGAGGAAGGTTTTTTTTTTATTAAAGCAATATGCTAACCAAAGTTTGGGCGATTGTCTTATTACGTACAGGACCAACTCCAGGGAGCTGGAATAAAGTGTTTGGGAGACATTTTACTGATTGCCTCTCTTCTCTCTCTCTCTCTCTCTCTCTCTCTTTTTTTCTTCTAGGAAGATGTTATTAATACTCAGTGTGGCTACGATGCAAGGCAAAAACCAGTAAGCTTATTTTTTTTTTTCCTTAATGTGGTGTATTAAGGATCTGAATCCCTGTTGCGAGAGGAGATTGTTCTACTGATGGTGTAGTTGAATGTAATTATCTGTTTTCTTCCCTCTTCTCCTTGGCAGGAAGTTGATCAGCAGATTGTTATCTACACTAAAGGCTGTGTCCCTCAGTTTGAGAAATGGTTGCAGGACAACCTTACCATAGTTGCTGGTATATTCATTGGGATAGCATTACTGCAGGTAAACATCATGTTCCCTGTAATGAGTTGCACAGAGGAATAGTAGAGAAAGTGAATATATGGGGGGGGGGAACTGTATATGAGAACTGGAAATGCTGTGTCAGTTGCCTGTTCATGGATTTTAGCAGTGGGAACTAAATGTATGAGGCTTTCTTTGTGTTAAGGAATACTTAGTTTTTATCTACAGGGATGCATTCGTTTCTTTTCAACTCTTGGCAGGTCTTTATCTGTTAGATAAAGCTTGGGTAGAGATTTTTAAGCCTGTACAGACCTACTGTTTCCAGTGGTGCTTAAATGAGCAGCAGAGAGCCTTTAGGGTCGCTTTGAAACAAGACTAGAACTGTTAATTAACTGCAACCCGGTGCCACTATAAAAATACTGGAGTTACAGGAGTTCTGCAATGTTCTTACTTCTTCCCACACTTACTGTTAATTTAATTTCTACCTCTGTTGTTTCTTTCATATCTAAGTTCTGTATAACCTAAGGAGTTTGCCTATGTGAAAAGAGTTATCCAATGCTTCAAATGAATAAACTGTTGTCTCTTCCAGATATTTGGGATATGCTTAGCCCAGAATTTGGTTAGTGACATTGAGGCTGTCAGAGCCAGCTGGTAAAACTGCTGAAGTAACCACAACAAGACACTGGACAACCGAAACCCTCTGAAACCTCCAGTGTGTCACTCGGACACCAAGCTGTATGGACATGGGTGACAGGGAAGCCTTCTCTCCCAAGTAGTCTCAAGTCTAAGTTCCTGATATTGCAGTGAACTCGTGTTTCTTTGGGGTGGGGGAGAGAAGAGTGGGCTATTGAAAATCTGCTGCTCACTGACAATTTTTTTTTCTTTTAAACCACCACTTTGAAAGCTGTTGAGCCGTGAATCTCTACTGTATTCTTGATTTTGAGTAACAAGTGGACACTTTTTTAAATTGGTGTATTCGGTGAGACAGAGTTGCATTGTTGTAGTCTGTGGATATGCTGTTTATTCTTCATGTCATGAGCTCTTTGATAGCTGCCAAATATTCCTGAGATGGTTTATCTCCTCACCACCCTGTAAAGGAACAATCTTCTTGTTTTCACAGCTAAACATAGCTACAGGCCTAAACCCATGAAGCAGGAAGCAACTTTCTATGCATCTATTGTACAGTAAAAAAAATTGTTTTTAAAACAAGGGAAATTTTTTTTTTATGCAAGCTTCCAACTATCTCCCTGTAGTACTTTGAGGCTGGAATCAGCAACAGGGAGAATTGCTTAATTTTGTCGAGATCTTTTTTCCTTCTCTGCCCTTGTATGAAGGGAAAGGAGTTTTATAGCTGACAAACAAGGGTTGCTGCCATACCTTTGGATATCAGTCTCTTAAGGCAAGGATGGGATATAACTGTATAAATGTATGAAAGCAGTGTGGATGTTGGGTCCAAGTGAAGAATATTATTCAAAGAATGAATTCTATATTAACTTAAAATCAAAACTTATGTATCTGATATGGCAAAATCTTTTGTTTCTCTGAAATTTAGTGTAACCTAATGTATTTAGGGATCTCACTAATATTAATGCTTTGACATACTCATGCGAAGTTTGTTTCTTTGGTCTGTTCCTAGTTGGGGCTTTGATGTTTCTTTTTTTTCTGTTTCTTTTTTTAAATTCTTTTTACTTGCATGAGCTGTGGAATAAGAATCTGTGACACTCCAGTGCTTTAAATATGTGCATATGTTTTAATACAGTCTAATCCAAACTTATTTATTGATAAATGCATGTGATTATGGAAAGATCATATCCCATTCTCTTGGAAGTTGGAGAGAACAGTTTTTGCCAGAGTAAATGCTTACCTCCAGTGAACGAATCCATGCTATGGAGATGTGTCTCCCTTTCTTGCTCTAAAGGCAACAAAGAGCTTTCTTGAAGCAACAGAATAAAAGTCTTAAAATAGAAGCATTTATTAGGATCAGCTAAGACAGGCCCTTTAGAATTGGACACAAGAAAGCAGAATATGGAAAAAAGCACAAATAGTGAAAGGAGACTTAGATCAGGCTCCATCCAGCTTAGCGCTTTTGATTTGTTCTTCTTCACTAATAATGGTGAACTTAAGGACCTGACCATGTCTTGGGTAGTTTATTGCACTTTGTATAAATTGAGCTTGTTTTATGACCCTTCTCCATATCTCCCATACCAGTCCTGAAAGCTGTGGTCCTGCTTTGGTCAGACAGCGGCAAAGGGTGTGTAGCATCTCTTTGTAAGAAAGTAACATCTTTCTCAGTTGAGTTTCCTAAATTAGGAGGTATGTGGAGTAGAAGAGAGGAACATGCTGCTTTCTAAGCTTCTGTGTTGTGGGGGATAGATAGAAGGCTGATCTGATGACCTATTAAGGCCCTTTCTGGTCCTGTGACTCTTAAACGAATGAATATATGTACCCTTGCACATTTGGCTTTCTGTGCTTTAGTTGGCCGTGGTTTTTCTCCCCTCTGAAGGCTGGCGATGGGCATGCCGGCGCTTCACAGATGCCTCAGACAGACCTGTTGTCCTTCCGTCTTTGAGCATTACCTCACCCTCTTCTGGTTAACTCCCACTGACTGGCTCTGAATCAGACAGCCTCCATATCCCTTGGTATCTGCTGTTAAAGGCCAGCCATGACTCAGAGTATTTTTTAAAGCCTTTCAAAGCAATTATAATTCACTGTCCTTAATAAAGTTGGTTCCACCTCAGCACAGTGTTATGTTTTTCTTAGCCACTCCTTGACTTGAGGAGTTACTGGTTGTTTTCCCCCAGAGGGACATACCATTTTGCCTGATAGTGGCAGGACAGACAGATCATTAGCACCGGTGTTGCTGCACTGAGACAAAGTGGTGCAGGGAGGAATCAGGGAAGCGGGGTTGAGGAAATAACCCCTCCACCAAAGATCCTTGATTGTGATCCTGGGCTTTGGTTTGGAGGGAAAACAAAAAGCCTAATTACAGAAACATTCCTTGTTGCCACTGATCTTGAATACTGCTGTTGCTGCTCTGAGCTTCTGAAGATAGCTTCATTCTTCTACTTGAATCTCTGCAGTTGTACTGTATTGGCCTTCTGTCTTGTCACGCTGTTCTCTGAGTTCCAGTCTGCTGGCTGTGCTGTTGGCAGTGTCAGACTGATAGGAGGGTAAATGCTCCAAGCTGAGCAAATCTTGTTCTTGCAACTTGCACGTCTACACACAAATGTGCAACACTTCTGCTGAATCCCAGAATGACTGACTGTTCTTACGAAAACCACTAAATAACTTATTTTTCTAGAGCTCGTCTTTATTGCTGCGGATGTTGATCCTTCTCCCTCCCTCATTTCCAAGAGATACTTATTTACACATTTTTGCAGTTGTTTGATGGATGTGCACTGAATATTTAGGATTAGCTGTCTATGTTACACATTTAAATCCCCCATTTTTTTGTCTACAGATCAGGTAAGATGTCCTAGAAATGTCCCATCAGCAGCTACTCAGCAGCTTAGGTGTCCAGTTTGGAAAGCTTGTGGGAGGCCTTGGAAATCAATGTATTATTGTCAGAGCCTGCCGAATACAAGCAAACTTTCTTCCAAGAAACTTTGAAAAGTTCAGGTGAGCTGCAACTAAAGCACAACTGCTGGCTGCGTGGGCTCAGTGTCTAAAGCAATAAGATATGGTAGGCGCTAGGACTCCATGGCAATTTCTAGCCTGCCTGGTGTGGTGGTGGGGTAGACGTGAGTTCAGAGGTCGGTCTGACTAGTGTACAGTAGTTGTTCAAAAATTTGTTGTCAGGCTTAAGGAGTGTGAAACAGCTCTGTTTGCTGGGTGATTCTTGTGGAGTAGTGGCATTGCTAACGAGGGGTCTGGTAGCTCAGCAGCAGCACTGGCTTTAAAGCTATTTCCATATATCCCATTGAGCCCTGCCAGAGGGCATCACAGTCCTTGCTCCTCTGCTTTCTAAATGCCCTCTGTATTCACAGGCCTTTCTGTTGTTTGGGGTTTTGTGGTTTTTTTTTGATTAGTAGCCTAATGGACAAATGTTTGATTCATCTCTTTATGTCTGTTTTGGTAGCAGTAGGATCTCTTTGCTTAAAATCCATAATTTTGATTGTGCCCCTTAGAGTTTGAAGCTGTGGGGGTGCTTGCTCAAGTGTACTCTGTCCCAAAAGCCTTCTTCTCTCCCCTTTGAGAGAGATGCTCATTGTAGTTCTGGTGTGTAAATAGTGTTTGAAATGTAAATAGTAGCATGCAGATTAAATGATTCTTGCACATGACTGCTTTTCACCCTGAAAGTGTTCATTATGGATAGGAAAGGTGTCCACCGGGAGAGTTTGCTGGTGAGTCCTGAGTGGTTGTCTGGGCTGTCCCTCGCCCTGATGGAGCAGCGGGAGCACCTCAGCCGCCTGCGCTCGCATGTCTGCCCAGAGGGTGGGTAGCTGCACCCAAGGAAGGTGAAGCCATGGCCGGCCCTTCAGGCTCTGGTTAGTGGCAGGGCCTCCCTTGCCTTTTCCCTTTGCTGCTTGGCATTAGAACAGCATTAGACTGTAAAGAGGAGAGTCGGTGGCAGCACCTCCTACCAGTTACGGGAGGTTGCCATCACTTGTGGCAGGACTAAACATGGTGCTATAAGAACTGTCCTGGACATCAATCTGTGTTTTTACTACTTTAGAAATGCCCTTGTTAAAATTGGTCTTGGTTAATATGGTTGGTTACGAGAGAAACTATTGTCTGAATTTTTGATTCTGTTTCCCTTCTTGCTGTGTATGTCTTTTGGGTGCATTGAAATAGCAGTTCTGCAAATACCTAGGAAGATTAGACCTCAAAAGGTGTCAAGCACTGCTGAATGTTCCAGTTTCTCCCATTTTTGTTTTTTCTCTGAATCTTTTTCAGATACCTGTAGCAGGTGATGAAACTGTCTAAAACAAATGAAATAATACTACCCTGATCTATTAGCTATCAAATGTTACCACTTGAAAAAAAAGAAATAAAAAATCTGTCTCCCTTAACGTGCAGCATAAGAAGAAGTGTTGTACTACTAGCGTGCACGAGGCAGCACTGCTAGCTGTCTTTTGTCTTTTGGCAATATGAGTGTGTTAATAATAAAAAGCTCCATCTGTATGTGTGTTCATGTTCACGCTGTGTACATAGTAGAGATGGACCTTGAGCTCTGGGGAGATTGGGATTTGGGTTTGTGACTCAGAGCTGTTTCTGATACGTATATTCCAGATTAGTTCCAGCTGAATTTTTCTTTCTGGTTCATCCGAAGGTGTACAGCAAGGTGTCAATATTTACCCTTTGTGTATCATTCCTTTTTATACGAATGTATTCTCTTGTGTTCCTTTTTTATCAGTTGTAAAATTGATTGTAAAAGCCAACTACACTTACCGATTGAAAGTATTGCTATAACAGAACTGCATGCCCAGTAGAGTTTGACTTGAGCTTTAGTTTTCTGATTTTGGACTGGTTCCCTTCAGTCTAGGAGAAAAGCATAGATCAGGTGCATAATGTATTACTTGTCATCTTTAGCATTAGACTGTGGTATTGTATCACATGCTGATCTCAATGGATGTAACTGGAGTCTACTTAGGAAGTTAATGCAACTTCCTGGTAATTCATTTTAAGCTATTGAAAATGGTCTTGGTCATGCTACTTGTGTTCTTGGGTTTTTGTTTTTTAATAGAGGCATTTTTTAGGAATGTTTTAATACACTTATGATGGACAATACAATAGTTTTAATAGTCGTGCAGTATTCTGTATTTACTTGAAGTAAATCATTTTATATGCAATTTGTTAGATAATTACAATTTTATAAATAAAATTGTGTGAAATATGATGTTGTAATGTGTATGTACTCTTGATGCAGCACTTAATATTAACAATAGAAAGATACATTCATGGAACGTTCCTCCAGGAAAAGATCCCTACCTCCTTTCCTCCAAACTAACAGGGGAAATAATTCCCCATCTCTCACGTGTGTTGTAGAATACTGTGTTCTAATTAAGTCACAATGTTCATGCCACCAGTGGCTGCCCTTAAGTGATTAATAAGCTAATATATGAAGAGCATGTCCCCATGTGAAGAGATCCCTTATTTGCTGTCAGTTGTTGCTGAAGTCTCTGCCTAATGAACATGCTCTGCTTCTTTCCAACAGGTTGCTGATGTTCCTCAGGCTGCAGTGGCTGTGCTCTCCCCAGAATTATTCTGGTGACCCTGATGTGTTCAGAAGTTGCTGCTTTGCATGACTTAGACAAATGAAATTCCCACCTCCCTTTTCAAATGTTTAAATAAGTGCAACATGTCCTTAAACGGAAGTAGTGAGAACTGGCTTACATTACTGTGCAGGTAAAAATTGGTAATGATGTCTTGTTCTACTTTGGATAGAGGAGGAAGCAGACTTTTTTAAGTATTTCAAAACCTCTAGATTTTGTACACAAAATGGCACCGTGATTAATTTAAAAGCATGTCTATATCCAGACTGAAGTCTAATGCCTTTTGGATATTTCAGGCATATGACATTTATCTGTATGTATGGAAATGATTTGGCAAAATAAGCATCTAAATTGGGGACAGAGGACACACAAGCACAGGAATGACCAAAAGTTAGCAAAAAAGAAGAAAAGCCAAGGACATTGCCTAATAGATGTGACAGAATCGAATAAGTGTTTTCATGAATGAGAGGCAGACTAGGAGTGGCTACTTGCCATCTGTCAAACTCCTAACAGACTTGTATATTGATTATTGAAGCTGAAGCTAGTTACTGTTTGTAGGACTTTTGAAACAAATGACCTTTTCTGGGTCTCATGGTCTCATTTGACCAATGGGTGTTCTTAATGCAAGGCCAGTATTGTTGGGGTTTGTGCTTTACCCGGAGTGAAGCTTCTCCTTGTAATAAGGACACTGTGAAATGCAAAAACACGTGGATGTGTTCACCTTCCTGACAGTGAGATGCTGGGCCTTGCAAAGTTCATACCGATGCCGACGAGTGAGACACTCGAGGGAGGTGCTGCCTGTCCTGTGCTGTGGCTGTAGGGATCGTTCTGACTTGGCTTGCGGTGGCACTGAGACAAAGACAAGGCCCCATGTCCGGCATTGCCATCATAGAAACACTCTGAGCAGTAGATGTCAAGCTTTGCTTAGATGTAATCTAGCTAGTAAACATCTACTTGGAGTTACTATCAGCAGTTTCACTTCACTTGACTTCAGTCCAGTGAGTAGCAAAATGCATGTGATAGTAACATCCTTAGATCCCATTTGTTTTTAAAGGTGCTCAGAGGATAAATGATTTACCAACTACATAGAAGTGACCTGCAGGCTGCAGCATGCCTCGGGACAGCACAGCATTTGTGTGGCTGGATACAGTCTCTTCAATTACCACCTTCTACTGTGACATACACCCATCTTTGCCCTTGTGTGGGCTTTCCTTCCTAGGCTTAGCACAGATTTTATCTATGAATGTAAGTAATTTGATATTCCATCCAGGGAAACCATCTGAAAGTACGGTATGACCATTGGCCTGTGTTTATGCTTGCTGTGACAGTGGTATTCCTGATAAACATTTGGTGATGAGCATAGAGCTAATGCTTAACCACAGCTGCAGTTAGACAACCAAATGGGAATTCAGTCAATGTCACAACCAGTTTGTGTGAGCATTTGCAGTTTATACCAATGTCAAAAGGAATAGTCTCTTTCAAGAATCAGGCAGGTTGTTGATAACTGGCCTTTCAAATGTTAATTTGGGTTCTGTTTAAGTCAATAGAAAGAATTTCTGTGCCTGAGAAAACTTGGGCTTGTGAGGGCCTGTGAGCTGTGATTGTAAACATGCTGGTTATGTTCAGCAGCAGTGCAGAGGTTCCGTGTTATTTGGAGCCTGATGTCACGAGGTCCTGGTCTGTGTTGAGAGCTCTGCACTCTCAATGGCTTTATTGCACTAGTACTAGCAAATACCTTTTTGAATGTGTGTTTTGTTGTTTTGTTTTTTTGCTGTTGTGCTGTTTGGTATTGGAGGCTTTTTCTGCATGTTTCTGGCACTGGATTAAATGGATGTGGAATGTCTGCAGTGCGAAAACTCCTGTAGCATCTGCTGTGTTTTGGTGCAATCCGAGAGCTTAAGCTGACTATTGAAGGCAAGTTTCTTTTCATACCCAGCTTGTGTAAATAATCCCTTTCCCCTCATGACTGGCACCTTCCCATCACAGTATCTGAGGGATAAGCAGTGGTTTCATGGAGCTGGGGAGTGAACCTGTGAAGGTCAAAAGCAGTGGTTTGCAATTACCTGGCATGGGATCTCATAAGTGCTTGGACTTTGGGTTTGCTGCCTCTGCTGGTAAGAAGAGGAACTTGAAACTTCTGAGGCTGGCACTTCAGCACTGGGAATGCTGAATTCACTTTAAAATGTTATAGATCTTGTGACCTTCATGCATGGTGGGCTTGATTAAGCTAGGCAATGGTATCACACAGTCCAAAATAACATCTGCTGGCTTGTTGGAAACTGCTATCCCAACTGGCTCCTTGTTTTGCCAAAGTGTTGTCTGCTGGTTTGCTCACTGGCATGTTACAGACCTACAAAAGAGCAGCTGTGAGATAAGATGCTCAGACTGGCAGTTTTCCATCTCCCTTACCAAGGAAAGGAGAAAAAGGAAGTCTCTTGCATCTTCCATTTCTCACTTGATGGGCTTCTGTTGAACAGCTGCTGCAAGACATGCCTTTAAAAATCCATCTATAACCCCCCCCCACCAGTAAACAAAGAAGCAATCCCAAGGAAGCCCAGGAACGCTCACACGCACATGGCTTTATAGGATAAGGATTGTATCATGCATTGCTGCTAAAATGCATGATTGTTACGCCACACAGTGCCTCTGTGTGAGCACACACAGTGAAAGTGGTTGGAATAGTTTCTTTTGTATCAGCTCAGCTGAAAGGCAGTGACTGCGTCGGGCCAGAGCCAGGAACAAAAACAACTCCTCACCAGTGCATGATGGTGCAGTCGTGGCTTCTGCGTGGGATTAGAAAAAAGGACAAACCACAATGTAAAGTGAGAGCACTGAAATTTTTATTTGTTACCTCTAGGTACCACGAGTTTGACATTAATAGGCAAGACCAGTGAATGAGCAGCAGTACATTGCATTCAAACCTGAATCTCCAAAGCACCAAAAATTGAGCTAGATTTACTTCTTAATCCTATAGTCAGCACACTAGTCTGGACTTGCTGCATCTCGTATTGTCCCTAATTTAGTAGTACATTGTTATGCAGTTAGGGGGCATGAGGAAAGAGTCAGTTGTGTAGTACCACTTCTACATCATCATAGGACTACAACATGCACATTCTACTATGTGGCCCAAGCAACAAGAATACAAGTAGAACAGTTACGGGTGGAGACAGCTTCATGTTAACACCACCTATGAATTTGTAGAAACCTTTTTGGATGGGTACCTACAGCAGTTCATCAATTTGTGTGGGAACGTTACACGCATGCACAAGTGATACAGTGGAAAACACAGCAGGAGCAGCAGCAGGACGGAGGACAAAGGTGAAATCTGTGATGGGATGCACTGGAAACAAGACCTTCCTCAGCTTTCTACAGCAAGTCTCTGCTCTGTTAGCGAGGCCTGCTGGGCAACAGTTTTGTTCTCATGGCTGCGGAGTTTTGATATGACTTCTAGAAATGCCATGCTCTGCACTTCCTTTTGAAGAGGTTCTGGAAAAGGAAATAGTAAAAGAAACAGTGCTTTGTGTGAGACAGGCAGAAGAACAGAAACTTTGTGAGAAACTTTTCTACTAGAAGTTGTACACACAAGCATGCAGCTGTGTGTACGCATAATCTGGTTATTTTTGAATTGCTTTTGAGGATGGAGAGAAAACTTCAGGGCCTCCAGCACACACGGACTCCATGGATTTCAGGTAATGATGAAGCTGCTGCAAGGCAGTTAAGAATATCCACCTGGATTGCCTTCCAAATCAGATGCTTAGGAAGTATTTTTAGTAAAAACATTTTTTTTGTTTATTCTTTACACTAGCCTGACCAAGTGAGCTGGCCGTGACAAGCTCACTGCATCATCTGTGTGTGTCAACTCTTACTGGTTGTGTGGGGATGTGAGATGGGTCCTTAATGGATGTGCCACCACCTGGTCACTGTTTGCTGTCCCTTTACAGCTCATCTCTGAAGTTAATGCAAACACAACATGCAGAGCATTGCCCAGTGCTGTGCATATGGATGCAGCATTTATGTTCTACTCAAAACTAGGAGACACTGTCTGATGATACAGATCCTGGATTGCATGTTACTTTTTGTATTAATTAAGAGAGGTTGGGAGCAACTCATAAAATTGAGCAATTTTGTAAGAAATTTGACGAGTTTTCTCAAAGCCCTGTACTCTGAACATCTCACAGTTTTGATCTAAAACAGTTGGTTTTGTTTCATGCCACTCTAGTGAAATCCCACTCAGCAACAAATACTTGCATATAATTTTGCTTTCCACATGCTGCTGGGGGCTTAATCTCTGAACTTCCCAGGAGAAAACTCAACCACCTGTTTCAGATAGCTATGCTTTATGCTGTGCTACTTACTTTTTTTTAGAATAGCAAACTTTGGCATTTGTTCCCATCCCTACCTACTTTCTGGTTCACATGGTTCTAGTTTTCATGCACTTTAACCCCTCCCATGTAAGAGCTGGAACCTCTAATGTTGCTGTGCACCTGGGAATGTGTATGTACAGACTGATGTCAGTGAAGCTGTTGGGGTGGTTATGCTACGTAAGCACTTCCTGCTTTTTCCTGAGATATCAACATGTTTAAGCAGGCATTTCACTGTGCTTTACAGTGGCTGATAACATCCAGTTTCATAGAGACTCTTGCCTACAGAAGACTGTGCTAGCTATGAATGCTCTGCTTTGGATGATTCTTCCATTTTCCATTGTCCTCATTTTTTCTTTCCCTATCCATTCACTCAGTTGCAAGAGGAACTTCCAGATGGAAAGAATCACATAAGAATAGTATCTATTAACTGCTTAACACCATCTGAAGTTCAACAAAGGCAAATGCAGAGTTCTGCACCTGGGGAAGAATAACCCCACGCACCAGCACAGGCTGGGGGCTGATCTGGGGAAAGCAGCTCTTTGGGGAAGAACCTGGTGGACAACAAGCTGTCCATGAGCCAGCAGTGCCCTTGTAGCCAAGAAGGACATTGGTATCCTGGGGTGCATTAGGAAGAACATGGACAGCAGGTCAAGGGACCCTCTACTCAGTCCTGATAAAACGACATCAGGAGTGCTTTGTCCAGTTCTGGGCTCCTCAGTACAAGAGGGACATGGAGCTCCTGGAGTGGGTCCAGTGGAGGGCAGCAAAGATGATTACGGGATTGGAACATCTCTCACAAGGAAAGACTGAGGGAGCTGGGCCTGTTCAGCCTTGAGATGTCAGAGAAGGAAACTCATCAATGTCTAGGAGTATCTGAAGGGAGGGTGTGAAGAGGACAGAGCCAGGCTCTGCTCAGTGGTTCCAGGCAATAGGACAAGAGGCAATGGGCAGAAGCTGATGCACAGAAGTTCCACCTGAACATGACGTGGAACATCTTTACTGTGCAGGTGACTGAACACTGGAACAGATTGCCCAGAGAGGTTCTGGAGTCTCCCTCACTGGAACTTTCTGGATGCAATCCTGTGCCATGTGCTCTAGAATTGCTCTGCTTGAGCAGGGAGTTTGGACTACTGTAGTCCTTTCCAACCTAACCCATTCTGTGAACCTGTGAACACACAGGTGTTGGCAACATCAAGTTAAATGTGATGCCAAATACCCCATAACAAAGCATAGTAACAGCAGTCACTGGAGAATTAAACTAAACCAGAAATTAAACCAGTGGACCTGCTTCTCATCCTTATCCAACTATACTGGGGTCAGTTACCTTAAAAGTAACTGCAGAGGTCTGTTCACAGTAGAATAAGGAAACATGTAAATGCTCACTGTGGAGACAGTAATGAAAAGAGTTTAGAAGCAACAGAGCTGGGAGAGATGTACTTTAGTATTTTCTCATGTAAAGAGCAACTAGCTCCTTGGTCCTCCTCTCCTTGGTTAAAATAAAAATGAACTCCCCAAAATAAAAATAAAAAATCCTCCCCAAACTCAGAAGTTAATACCAGGGTTGCTCAGTTGTTATTCTTCTGCCCTTGCTGATTTTACACAGGTCTGTTCATCAGGAAGCAGGGCAGAACACTGGGCCAGTCAAATGCTGGGCCTTAACTTCCCAGCTGCATAATACAGTAACATGCTGCTGTCTGTTCTCTGGGAGCAGGGTAAGGGGCCTTATGCCTAGGCAAAGCTTACAGTGTGGTGGCAGACTGAACTCTGCCACTTGGATAGCCCTAAAATACCCCCTAAGCTAAGACTGGTCTGTACTCTGGTGGACTAAACAGACAGGTCTTTGACTTTAAATAACTCTGTCAGTCTTGCAGGTGACAAGATTCAGGAAGGGAAAATGCGACCGTCAGGCACATTTTCTGAAGACGATTATTTTAGTTGGAAACAGTGGAAATAAAGATCAGGACAGTGAGGCTGACTGTGAAGCTTTGGCAAAAGGCTTCTGCTCTAAAATGCATGGATAGTCCCAAGCATGAAATGGCTCAAGAAGGTTGTGAGTAACAACTAAGTTTACATGTCTTAACATTAAAGTGAGCGTTTACTGGGAGCTGAGGTTTGTTAGCAAATTTTGAGCACAGTCTTTGCACACTGAGGTGTGTATACTCTCTAAAACTGAGTATTTCTTCCTGTAAGATGGCAGGAATTACAATATTCACTTGCATGGATGTACAGGTCTCCAAAATTACACTTGCAGTAGGCATGGTGAACTCTATTTAAGGAAAAAAGCATTGTTGTTTACAGAGACAGAACACGTTTAACTGTGGTAACTTTTTGATCTATTAATTGAATTGCTGTAAACTAACCTCTAGAGAACCTTCTTACATTTCACCCTTGGCAAGTTGTGCAGACAGACTCTGAGTTCCCACCTTTCTGTAATTATTCCAGTTCTTTGTCATCTTAGTTATCTGTAACTGCCTAAAACCTTTATGGAATGAAATTCGTTCTCCCTCCACAGATTCAATCTTTCTTAAAGAACCAAATGAAAGAAATGTAGCAACTTCTTGAAACCTTGAATGAAATTTCCCTATGACACCTTGCTCTTTTTTGTTTTGTGGTTTTTGTTCGTTTGTTTGCCCACACACAGATGGGAAGTTGCAATATCAAACCACAGCCTGCTCCAACACCCTGTAACCAGCCTGACCTTTAGCAGAGGGTGAGCTCAGAGAGATGAGAGTTTACAGTGTCCAGCACTGTGTCTGGTGGGAGCATGCGAGGGCTGTTGAGGGAAGGACTCTGCCTAGTTACATAAATGTAAGGATCCTTCCTAGAGTACCATCACACATCAATTACAGAGAACTTGCAGCTAGAAATGAAAATAACATTCTTGTTATCTGCATATTTGCAAAGACAACTTGATATTGTACAGTTTTAAATGCTTTTCATTTCTTTCCTGTCGAAGTCTGAGCTAGCTGCATCCTACAGAAGCCAGGGTCAAGTTTCTGCGTTTAATATCCAGAACTGAGTTAACAGCCTCATCCTTGACACTATAGATAGACACTGTAGAGTCATAGTAAACTGAACCTTTCTGTCTGCATCCACTGTGAGCAGAGAACCAGTTGCACTGTGTTTGCACATGCTCTGTGTTCAGCTGTAAGAGAGAACTATACTGCATACATAAATCTTGGGAAGCAGCCTTTCCTGAATACTCACCAGATCCTATAAGAGCACAGATCAGCACCATGGAGTTATATTTTATTTCTGGAGCACTTCTGTCGTCTGAGAGCAGTCTGTGTAGAATCTGAACAAGCTGAGCATTTTCAAGATCCTTTTCAGCAGTGACTGAAAATACAAGTGAAAATTTTTAAGTCTGGAAGTGCCACTTGCTTGGACGCTTCCATGTGTTATCCCTTTATTGAAACATGATCTCTCACCAGAGTGAAAGGCTGTGGTACATAACTCACTGGTATAAAACTCGAGCACATTATTTATGGTATGATAGTATGATGACAGGAATCACAGCTCTTGTTATAAAAATGTGACGTTGTCTAACTGCTTGAAAGGACAGTCACAGTGTTTAATGATGAAAGCCAGTCTTAATGTGCAGTAAGCTGATGGAAAAGCCATGAGGCTTTCTAGCCATTTAGGCCAACACCTGGAATATTTCAGATTTCAAAACTTCCATTGCCTGAATTTGCTTTTGGAGATTCTGTCTGAATAAATATAGATTGTGTAGTTCTTGATTCCATGGCAGAGGGAGCTCAGGGTCCATTATAAAGGCTGTGGAAAACTTTTCAAGATCTCCCTTTGAGTTACTACCTCTGTAGTTTTCTAAGATACACGTATTGAATTTGGGCTCAACCTTTAAATGCCTGAAGACAAGACAAAGAGATGATTCATGTGACTAGGAACATCTTTCCTTTTATTTAAAACAATTCCTTGATGTATTGGCAGGAATTCGAAAGTTGAACAGAGCATTCCTATAGTACACAACGGCAAGAGAAACCAAGAACAAAAGTATGTAAGGTTGTTTGTTGAGTTCCTTAGTTAATAAGTAAGCAAATAGGATAAACAATACCTCTATTGTGCATTTACTCTCCTGTTTGAAAAGCTGAGGTACTACAAATGCAGGTCAAGACATGTAATCATGTCTGCCTTCATATGGCAATTCTTGCACTTATTTCTGTGAAATTTAATGAAGACATGTTGGGGGCATTAACCACCTCTGTGTATTCTCTAGTTCTTACTTATTAGGTAAGTGGATGCTTTACTTTGATAAGCTCTCTCAAAAGGTGATTAACATTCCAGTGTAGGAATGTGATCAGGTCATATAGTCTAAGATATGTTCACCTTCTCGGTTTTACTCCAAATCTGAAAGTTAAGGTGGAGGGCCTTTCTAGATCACACCATCACCTACCAGAATGATGGAGCAGATCCCATATAACCAGCACTCTCCAGTTTCCTGCGTAACATGATGGCCTGCCTGTGTCTGCATGAACCACCACATATTTCCATGCTACTGAAAGGCAGGTGGAAGGAGGAGGCTATTCTACATGCATTCTCCCTCTATGGCTTCTCTTGGGCACAGACTGGAAAGGAAACAGGTGGAGTGAGCTGCTGGGATACTCACCTAACTCTAGAGCCGCTATCAATGCCAGTGCAACAAGAGCTTCGTTTTGCATTATTACGTGTTCGCTGGTCGCCATGGTTACTAAATGCTTGATGCCACCACTCTGTACAATGGTCCTAATTACATCCTAAAATAAATAATGCAAAGATGAAAAAATTCTGCATTGCATACAAACTGTATTAAATAAGGGAACTGTCAGGGGTGCTATGTTATCTTTGGGTACTCATTGGCTTTATGCACATAAAATCACTTTCTGCATCAATGTACACACATGTAGGCCTCCACATTATCTGTTACTGCTCTGCAATTATAAGGTACAGGGTGTTAAACCAAGGCAGGTAACCCCATGACTAAGTTAAGACACACATGATGAACTCTTTTCCAGGTTATACAGTGTAACTCAAGTTCTCATGTTGTGCCACCAAGCATCAAATAATTAGGGGTTCAAAGTATCCAACAAACTATATACCTAAGGTAAGGAAACGCATGAACACAGTTATAATAGTTATTAAATCCTTCATCTCTCTCCACGAATTTTCAGAGTTTCTTCAAAATGTTCACAGAGGTGAGATCACAAATATTACACCTTACTATGTAACAGAAATGGTGTACTTGAAAAGCTGTTTAGACATGGATAGGAAAATGAGCAGTGGTCTCTTATTATGGAATTTTTCTTCAAATACAAAACAGGTAAGGAAAGGGTAGGTATGGGATACCAATGTGTTGGTTTCTGTTCTAAAGCCAGCTGTTAAAATGAACTGTTGTGCAGTACTGCTGCCCAGTATCTAGGAACTTAAAATGTCATTTAACTGGGTTAAATGTGTCTAAAGCAGATGAAAAAATACACAGCTGGGATTCTGTTTTCAAGTCCAAAATTTGATCCAGCTTGTGTGACAAGAGATAAATAAAGATTTCTGGTCTCTACAGGTATTTCTTAGTTATAATTTCAAAAGCGGTTGTGCACCTCATGTTTTCATCATCTTATGTCTCAAAAATACTTGCAAAATGTTTGCCTGAAAAATCAGGTAACTTTGGCATGCTGAAAGGAAACTGTTCAAGGAAATGTGAATTGGGTTTAATTATTTTTTATTTGTCCTGTGAGTGCACAAAGGTTTGAAATAGCATTTATTTCTTGAAACAAGAATCTGATTTAAATTTTTAATCTATATGTTAAAATGAACCACCATTTGTTTAATTCCATTTCAAACACAGCCCCCTTTCTAACATCAGCCACAAGCCAAAACTGATAAACTGACATACGTGTTGAGAATGAATTATTTTCTCAGTCCTTGCACAGGCTTTGCAGTGGTGGTGTTTGTGCAAGGAAACAGACGCAATATAATCATAATCCTTGAAAATGAAAATATTTTTAGATAATCATACTGAAGATAGTAGCGACCCAAAGTACAGCCTAATGACCCAAGAATATCACATTTAAAACCTTTTTTCTTCCTAAATGACATAATGTATGCAAGCATTCAAGTATTTTTATATTTTTCTGTACTTGAAATGATGTATTTTATTATTTGTATTTATTATTTTCTGCTGGAACTCCAAAGTAGTTTTGGGAGTGAGACAATCTGGGAACTGCTAAGTTCTATTTGAATTGGTGTGGAATTTTGGCCAGATAAGTCTTAAGAACCAATCAGCGTCTTTGACATCAAGATTTTTTATTTTGTAGGTGAACATCACCCTTTAAAAGGCAGTACCAAATAGACGACAGCCATCATGTTTGGTGCTAGTGTGGCTGAAATCACAGGTACCTACTCCAGTTTTTTAGAATGACTAAAATTGACTGTTGCCTTTGTAAATATTACCCCAAAGCATTCAAAACTAAAAGCCAAAATCAAACCTGATCTTCTGTTAAGAGCCATGCAGCTGTGCTCATATTCAAACCTAGAGGGCAGCAAAAGCTTAAAAAACCTCACCCTCTCGGCTCCTGTCAGATTTCCTCTATGAGTACATGCACCACACAAAAATTAATTCACCTGTGATAATGCTGTTAGTTTCTGCCTTAATATCTATTTGATGTCATCAGTAGTGTCTCCATATTTAGAACCGAATTGTTATCCTATAGAGAATATTTATTAAATCTCGCATCTGTGGTGGAGTTTGCCATGTATGCATGCATGTTGGGGACTTTGGGGAGGGGGGTAGAAAAAGTGAGAATGCAGAAAAATGAACCCTGATCAGTTTGAGAGGCTAAACATAAAATGGAGAATGGGTATTAGACAGAGACAGTGATATTAGAAACCAGCAAAGATTTAAATCCCTCTAAGGCCTGTTGATTTGTTCTTGGAGAGGCTCAGTATAGATCAAGCCCCTACTATGTTTTTCACTTCATAAATGCCATGGATGAATGAAGAGGTCACTGTTACAGTCTGAGTTCTCCAAATCACACTTGCTATTTAAGCTCAGTAATGCAGCCTGTGTTCATATCAGGGAATATGCTAAAGGAAGTCTGAGCCTGAAACAGCCTGTCTCCAGAGGAGATGTTTGTCCTTTATAAGGCTACTTTGTCTAATACTCTGCTAAACAAGAATGATGGACCTGCACTGCTTAGGTAAAGATATTTGATTGATGTGAAGGTGATGAGTGGGGCAGAATAATTTTCCTAAATCTTATACCTTTTGCCATATACAAGCAAGCTTTTGTTAGAATTTGGAATAAATTATCACTTGTAAAAATGATCCATCAGAATCTTAAAACTCTGAAATATGGTGTATGAAGAGTAGGGAGACAGACTATTTCTGGCTCTCCATTTTATATAAATATATAGCAAGATCCTAACAACTGAGTTCACTGATTCTTCATATAGAGCATCATTAAAACATAGAGAATGCAGCATGCTGAGCTTCTGCAGGATACGTTAAAAATAAAAATGTGTCAAGCCTCGGGCAGAGGAGATGTAACACATGCATACCCAAGCTGGCTTGCTAGAAGGATTGTAAGCTGGAGGGTTTGGCTACCAACAGCAAGTGCACAGGTAACTCTTAGTTCTGACAAGCTGACCTTTTTCTCCACTAACTTACTTTTGATTTGCTGTGTCGTATAAGTGCAGAAAGTAGTCTGTTGGACTCTCCCATCACACCTGCGTGATCCTTGGCTTCACACCACTCCACCAATCGTTCCACCAGTTTTACATTTTTGCCCAGCTGTTCAGCTGCTTCTGCTACATGACGCCGGAGCCAACAACACAACAAAAAGGTTGTCACTTTTTTTAAGCAAGTGCTAGAAAAACAAGCTGAAAGTTACTAACTAGGAGGAGTTAGAAGAACTTCACTAGCTTGCACTACCAGTGGGAGAAGTCTAGGTTGCATTGAAGCAAGTAAAGCCAGTCAAAATGGAAAAAAAATCCAGAAAAACATTCATAATCCAGTTTTTGAAACAACTTATCAGCCCGGTTAATGAAGCTCGTGCATTGATTAAGAGCAGGGAACATACAGATGATGTCACACCCCCAGCTCAGCTGTGAGCTATGTCAGAAATTTAAAACCAGGCAGCACTGCTGCCACAAGGGAGCACTGTGGTCAGTTAGATTAAGTTTCATAAACTGTAAGTCACACAAGTTTCCTCAATAAATTTCTATTTGACATCTAATAGCTTTGCTAGAACTAGAATGGATCTTTTGAAAAAATCTGTAGGACCCAGTCAAAAATAAATACACAGCTAATTTACCTCATGAACTACTTCGGGTTTTTAGTAGACTTCTGATTTTATAAATCCTCATCCTGGAACAAGTGTTAACTAAAAGGTGCTTTTTCTTTTTGAAATTGCAGTCTATCAATTAATAAAGTACTATCCTGTTCCAAGGACCAAGGTACAGCCAGAGAATACAGTAAGTGAACAGTAAAACAGGAGTGGTAGCTTAAAACACTCATGCCTCAATAGGTACTTGTAATGTGACAGTGTAAAGAAGTTCAAAAGTAAATAAGCATTTGACACCTATTTGGAGGGTCTCTGGTAGTCAGTTTAGGAGTTCTGAAAAAAAAAAAATCAACCCACATTCCGTTCCTTTTGCATATGTATTAGATTTATTCCATGACTTCAGGAATGAAATTTAAAAAAACTCTGCTTCTCTCTTTTAAGAATCTTGGCAGCATATCACAGACTGAACCAAAGAGAATCACTTAACATAGAGAACAGTTTATTTTTACCTTGTGCATCTATTAACATTCTTAATGTTCCCAGCAGCTTGAACTGAACGGGGGGCATCTCCGATATGAGAAATTTCAATACAGCTTCTGCAACTCCAGCTGATAGCATCTTAGCCTTATTTACAACTGCATGAATAAAGAACAGGGATTGATCTCCAAAACATTTCTGGAAGATGCAGTTTATTTCTGAGCTGGTCTTGAAGCGAATTTTCAGATGTTTTTTGAAAAAGAGGTTGTAAGCACAGACTTCAGGAACAGTGTGCGCTGGTGATACTGTCTTGTGGAAAAATGTCACGGTTCCTGTGAAATTAAGTGCTTTTTCCTAGCATGCACATCTAATTTTCAGTGTTCAGCTTGAGCACCAACTAAGGGCTAGACTCCTCCCCTTGGACTAGGAAAGGCATCTTCCACAAAGTGCACAGGGAGAAGCCCAAGCTAATCCTTGCACCCCCAAACATGAGGATACTTCTCTGAGTCCCAACCACACTCTTCTGTTTCTCACAGGCAAAGGAACTGAAGCCTCTAAGTAGCAGAATAACCTCTTGCCCAGTTCCAGTACTTCATACAAACAACACCGTGGCCTGACGTGTCTGGAGTTTGTAGTCTTTTGTTGCCTCCTTCCCCCCTCCAACCTCTCTTTCATCCCTTCCACTAGTCCCTGTTCTCCACTTTCACAGAGCTCTCTGAAATGCATTTAAGGTGCAAACCTTGCCCAATAGTGTACTTGGAAAAAAGTACTTATTAGGTATTTGAAATTGTGTTTTGACAAGCAGCTCATCACTGAGATCAGTTATTACTTGCTCATTTCTTTCTAACAATGTACAGGGAAGGTTACGTAGGTCTCTGGCAGACACCCTTCAGCACAGGCTACAGGGAAGCTGACTGATGGAAGTGAAAAGAATGACTCACCTGAGAAAGGTAAGCAAATGGAATACTGCTAAAGCTGAGTGGGTTTAGTTATGTGTGCATGATCATTTCTAAAAGTTCCAATTTGTCAAAACTGAAAATAGTAAAGTAAGGTTAAATGGATGAAAGACTTATTTTTGGCTTGGCACAAGAAAGCTGACACAAGTGTTACAGATTTGCTTTGTTGTTTTGTGCGTGTGCTCTACCTTTATGCTTGGGTAATCAAAACTCATACAAATTAAGTTATTAAAAATGATAAAATTAGCATTCAGCTTACTGCCAACAAACAGTAACTAACTGCAATAGGCTGGATATTCTGACAGTCTACCTCCAGCTCTAATTTGGCAATTTTCAAAGTCTTAAGTAAGATGCAGTGTTTTAACAAAGTGGACACTGTTCTCTGGTGGGGACCCTCAGCTGTGAGACAGATCGCAAACGAAGGAACCAAAAAGAAAAATAAATATGCAGTGCTCTGGACAAAAACGGTTGAGAAATCATATTCAAGGCCTCCTCAGCTCCTTGCCAATTACAAGGCTGCCTGCCCTTTGGTGGGGGATGCTGTGGGATCAAAGTGGTAAGGTCACTATGCCTGTGATGTATTCAGAACTGCTTGTCACAACTGCGGTGCAACAGACAGAAAAGCAATGATGGGCCAGAATGAAAAGCAGCAGTCTGACCTGCCCCTAGGACTGTCAGTCAGTTCTCCCACCCACATTCCCTGGCGGGTACAGTGGGAGGACAGAATTTCACCTTTGTGTAGTTAGCAATGCAAAGAGAGGCTTACCAGGAATAGCCAGGTTTCTGAGAGCACTCAGTGCAGCGTGCTGCACAGTTACATTTCCATCTTCCACGTGTCTGTCTAGCAGATCCATCAGCTTTTGAACTATGCCATTATCCACCATATGGATGCAGTTTCCGTCTGTGCGAGATGTAACAAGTCACTTGTGAAGGGAAGATTATTACTAAGATTTTTACAATAGCTTCTTATGAACAGAAGGGTTATTTCCTTGCTCCTTTCTAGATTTCATTGTTGAGAATTTGACCACCATCATCTGTGAGAATTTGACCACCATCATCTGTGAGAATTGCAGTGCTCATGACAATCTTACAAGAGTGACAGAAGAAATACTG
Organism: Falcunculus frontatus; assembly: GCA_013398115.1. NCBI lineage: Eukaryota > Metazoa > Chordata > Aves > Passeriformes > Falcunculus > Falcunculus frontatus. The sequence continues at coordinate 201,644 of VZRV01007042.1, forward strand.
AAGAAGGCAGAGATCTCTTATACCTCTCTACAAATGCAAAATAATATTTTTAAAGTAGGCTTAATACTTTTGAAGATTGTAAAGCTTAAAACTACTGATGTTGCTGTGTAACTCAACAGCAACACAGTTCTTGTTTGTAGCTATACAGACAGAGCATGATAGAGGGGCACACATAAATTTACATAAGCTATTATGGCATGTTCTTACCATTTCTGGCAAAATTTGCAATAGCCAGTGCTCCTGCAAGCTGTAGCTGATGACTGTTGGAAGGAATCCATGAAAGTACTCTTTGGAACACACTGCCTTTTCCTCCTTCAAATAACTTTTGCATGGATTCATCTGGGGTAAAAAGCACAGAGAGTCAGCAAGCCAAAGTCTTTGTTAGGGAAACTTCTCTTTATATTTGTGAAGCTCTGCTGGTTCCACTACAATTGATCCAGTCCTGCAATGAGGGACAAAATCTGACCTGTTAAATGTTGGCTAATGGGTAGCATGTCCTCTAGGTTATTTAGAAAATTAATAAATAGTGAAATTCAGCAGCCAAACAGCATTACAGGTATCTGCTGTTGCTTTGCAGAACGTAGTGACAGCCCATACTTACCTCCAAGCAATAATAGAACCATAAGATCAGAAGCTGTTTTAAGCTCTGCAATATCATCCTCTTTGTCACTGTCCACAGTCTTCTGGACAATCTCAAGTAGGCACTCCACCAAACCTGCTTCAACCAGCTGCAGTTTAATGACATCTGGAAAACAGCATGGATAATAGGAGTCAGAATAAGGATTTTAAATGCATCTATCATACACACATGCAGGACAAAATGTAAGAAATAGTGATGTCAGTGTTTTCACTGACAACTTGTGTACATAAAACTGCAACTTCTTTATTTGAAATTATTATGGCCAACTTCTGTTGGCTTTCCCTGGCTCTGGACTGCCTTTAGAGCACAGTCATAAGCTGAAGGTGTACGGAGCTCTTCACTTCTAAAAATGAGGATATTTCTCTATAGCAAACTTCTGGCACCTCAGTCATGGCACAGCAGACTCGTAAGGACTGTGCTGTGTTCACGCTTTCCAAAGACAGACAGTATATCTGCCAGTCATTGAAAGGGCTGAAGGAGGAGTGCAGAAAGGCCAAATCCAAAAGGTTGCTCTGGAAACTGATGAGGCAAACTAATGTCTTAGTTATTTAAAACAAAGCTCGAGAAGGTAATAAGTATTTTTCAGGTGACATAGAATCTGGGAACAATGTTTTTTCTTGTTTCTAAAATAACAAAATATTTAACAGATATTTCCCTTGGGGTCCCCTTGACATGCCTTTCTGTTAAGAGGGAATGGCAGGCTGTCTTATGCTATGTTAGGTCTTTTCATGCACGGAAGTGATTCCAGTAGTTTTTGCATGCTGATTTTGAAAAACAGTCACAAAGCTCTGCAGAAGTGTGCAAAAGAAGTGGATTTTTCTCAGCTTTCTACACGAAATGGTATTTTAACAAAAAGGTGTTTAATCCAAGCTAAAATATTTTTAGGCCAGGGCTTTGGAAATACTTTTTTCATACAGTTTACAAGCCACATTTGGGAGAGGAATTGTGTTCTACCTCTGGTGAAGGATGTGTCTGACTCTGTTTCCTGGTGTCACTAGGCTTTTTGCCTGAGTGAAATCCATTGTTCCTCTAAGAGCAGCTGACCTTCTCATGAACTTTGTAAGGAAATGCAAAATCTCCAGCTGGGATTTTTTTGTTAAATAGGCACTTTTGCACTGAGGTGCTTTAAAAAATAGAGAATTCCCTTAGCTACAGAATACTGGGTTGCAGATGTTCTGTGATTTGAAATTGAAATTGCTATAACAGCACGCTTAATCAACAACTAAATTACAAAAAAAGCTTAAAACACCCAAACCACCAAAATCTAGACTCTGCAAATACTTCATTTGGTTGTTTTTCCCTTCTGACCTATTGCTAATTATCTACAATCAAAAGCACCTAAAAAGTACCAGCAAAGTGAACTCATTTAAGTATGCCTTGAATCCACAGTGGAAATGTTCTTCTGACTACCTCTCAACATGGAAGCATCTGAGGTAGGGTCAGCAGCAGTGAATTTCTCAAATCTTATTGCAATTAAGAAACATACTCTAAGAAAAATTAAGCATTTGAACTGACATATGTCAAATACACAAAAATTTCAACCCTATTCCATGTCAGTCTCTGAGGATGGAACGATCTTAGAGCAAATTGCTAATTATTATATAATAAATTAATATATTTTGGAAAAAATGTGCATTTTTAGAATTGAAAAAAAGGAATTGATTTTCCATGCCACTTAAAAGTCAAAGTAACTTTTTAAATGGAAGTGAAAGTTTATCCTGACTTAAACTATGTAAGACAGACACACACACAGTGTGTATGCACAACAGAATAGAATGAAACATAAATCTGAGTATGCAGTTCTATCTAACAATTTATTCAATTAAAACAAGCTTTAATGCTGAGGTGGTTAAAACAAGGTTAGAGAGCCACCAAATGCTGTGATGTCTTCCCTACACAGAACTGCTTCCAACATCAGTCCAGGTCCACCTGTTAACTCATTTCTTTATTTCCATTAAGAGCAGATGATACCCTGTACAAGCCACCTTTGTCTGATCCTTTGTTCCTTTGGGAGGAACATCCTGGAGCAGTGATCAGGTGCACATCAATTCCTGCTCTTGCTTGAGCAGTGAGTCAAACTCCCAGGGGCTGCCTGGGGCTACATAAGATATGCCACCAAACACCCAAATTAAATTTGTATGATCTCTCAATGAACAGTAAGGACAGAGTGTCTAGCCCTTAGCTCAGCAATTGACATGCCCCTAGCAAAAATAACATCTGTAGGAAATGGAACTGCCAGTGGCTCTGCGATTCCAGGAAATGATGCCCTGGTGCTCCAATGGTCTACGAACACTTGAGCCAGTGTTTGCAGACAAAGGTTGTGAAGCCCTCTAAAAAGCAGCTTTTGATATTCCCACTGTGGACACAGGACAATAAAATATAACATAATTGTATACAGAGTCAATCAGTGATTGAATTAGCATCAGCAATGTGCTGGCTCCTGTCATATGCTCGACAATTAAGACCTATTCACTTTGCATGAAACTACAATCACAAGGATCAGCCATGGTGGCTTCGGAATGAGGCAGCCCCTTACTCTGCATTTAGTGCCTGAAAAAGACACCGATATACTGGAATACAGAATACACATAAGAGAATGAGTAAAAGATAGAGTAAGAAAAAAAACCCCAATTCTCACCATTTTCTGCCAGGGGGGCCAAAACTTCAAAAATCATCTCTTTTTTATCATGCTCTATTTGCTTCTTGAACAGTTTCACAAGCTCTTCAGCAATGTTTGTGTAGGCAAACTGCTCCTTACTTGACTCTGTGAAGCAAAAGGAGAAAATCAGTATAAAGTAAACAAACCACATCAAAAGGTAGAACTACTTTTTCTCTTTGTTACTAGGTTTATTCAGTAAGATGACTAACTGCTCTTCACAGACAAGAGCAATAGACTCATGTTTGTCACAAAATGAAAAGATAAATGTCTAACACTTGAAATGTGCTGACCTGAATTAATTATGGTTAAGGCTGTTAAAAAAATATAAATATATGATTCAAGGCTGTTGGGTCTGTTTTCTTCCCAACAAAAAGTAAGGTAGCTATAGAAACAGTAATAGTACCAAAATAATACGTCTTTGATTTCCTTCATCTTAACAGAAAGAAAAACAGGTTATATACTGCCTTTTCTATGGGAGAGATAAAGATTTGCACTGAATGCTTTAATATTTACAGGGTTTCCCGATGGTGACACTTCTTTTGAAATCTGTGTGTGGCTGTTGCTGGGCCATCTCATACTGCACAGATACAGCATAAAGCAGCTTTACAGATGGGCGAGATTCCTACCAGATTAGCCAGCAGATCTTCAAATGTACATTCAACAAAAGCATCTCTTATTCCATTGCCTGTATCATATTCCTCCTCACTGGCAGTATTACAAGGGATGCAGGTGGTAGGGCTGGTGTTCTGCGTTCTCCAGTTGCCACCTCCTGAGGGCCATCTGTAGTTAGAAAACCTTCCAACACCTTTCCTATGGCTCTGATGGATGGTTAGGGATTACTTTACTGTAGAACTGACCCCAAGGACTCAGGAAAAGCATGAACTGCAGTCCTAAATACTTTTGTGCACATCTCATTATTGTTTTCTCTCACTGTGCATGGTTGCATAGTATATTCTATGTGGATTTTTGATCTTTCCAGTATTTTAGCAGATCCATCACTGGTTTGTACCCTGCTTTGACACAGAATTAAAGTCATATAACGCTTTTCAAGGAATCTGTGCGATGCTGTTGTCTCATAAGTGATGAAAAATGACAACCTCACAAAAAAATTCCCTGAAGTTACACGGCAAAAATAAAATAATACAGTTACAATGTGACTGACTAAGCTATTGCTTAAGGGAGAATAAAGTACTGTAAAGTAAATTAATTTTGTGCCAGTCTGACAGAACGAGCACCTCTTCAGTGTATACAAACTGGAAGGAAAGCAGCTGCTCTTAAGTTTCTTTCCCATGGTTCTCATTACTCAACAAGACAGAGCGGGATCTTTCCAAAGAGGGAAAGGAAATTCTCAGTGAGGCTACCATCTAGTATATTTATTATCATTATGGTTTTGGTTGCATTTAAGCACTAGAACTTTCAGTGTATGACTCTTAGACCTTCCGCTATGCAGACTCAGTACATAGTGCCCATCTCAAAGACCTCTGATCTGTTCTTTAGTGCTACCTTGATGGCTCCTTCTGTTGTTGATTTGTTAAGACTTGTCTGCTGTAAATAAATGTATTATGTGTATGATCAGACTAAACTACATAACATAATAATTTCTCTGGCTTGGAAATCTATGAACTCAGGCCACCAAATACTACAAACTCAGAGATATGGTCTTCATATTTTGAACTGCTGAATGTTCTTAGAAATACAAGATGGTATCGTAAGTGCTATGTATTATTTATTCCAGTGCAAAAAACCCCAACTCGTAAGACTAGAATTTCACCGAACAGGTTAGCAAAAGAACAGCAATATAAACCACAAATGTTAATTAAACACAGGCCATAACAACCCACTGATTTACACACGGCCGAATTCCAATGAAAACTGATCCGCTTGCAAAGACATTGGATCAAAGCAGGGCCACAAACTTCAATTTAAATGAAGTTGGAACTAAAATTAACATCTATTCATGATTTGTACATGGAGATATTTAGACCAGAACATGTTAAAACTCTACACGTAAAATAATACTGTATATGCAGATTAATGAACTGTGCTTGTCTCAGTTTCATTCAGAGATTTTCATGAGCCAAATTTAATCTTGCTAAAACTTTGTGGAGCTACACCAGGATACAATATTTATATTATTAATAAATAATTCACATTAAGTAGCAGTGCTATGGAAATACTGTTTAGATGATTTAAAACATGCTTATTTGCACTGAAGCACAGTAACATAAAACATAAGGTTGAATTAAGTACCGAAATAAATGTCACTTACTGAAGGGGAAAAAAAAAGAGACAACTATATAGTCTAGAGAAAATAAGCAAAAATTTCTTGTCAGTTATTGCTGAATGTACCAAAAGGACTTGAACGAGCTTTTGTTAGTCTTTAACTAAGACTTAACATTATGAAAACTGGATGTAAATTTGAGAGTAGTATCGTGGACTTACCGAGTTCTGCTAAATTGCCAAATGCAACAAGGCACATTTCTGTCAGAGCTGCATTTTGGCAATGAATACCCAACAATTTCACTAACGTAGGAATAACACCCATATTGATAAGCTGTGACTGCAAGGTATCTACATAAAAAGAGAGTACAACAGTGAGTTAGCATTTCTCCTCATAGTACTGTTCTTTAAATCAAAAAGCATTTTTCACACAAAGCAACTTCTAGGTTAAGCAGCATTAAAATGTCTGTCTCCTCTACTCTTCAAACTAGGATTTGGTCCAGATTTGAGATATGGACTCATAATTCTCCTTGTCCCTGGCAATGGAATGTATTCCCAGAAATATTCCTTCCTGATCTGGTCATACGGTATAGTGAATTATGCAGCTACTGACAATTTAGTGGTTATCAGGTTCCTAATACATGTCAGGTTTGATTCTGGGCTCACTGAGACTAGCTGACTGAAATTGACCTGAACTAGGTCAGTGAAACAATGATTTATCTGAGAGCTTTTTCTATATACTATTTTTAAAATTAAAGATCAAAACTGGAAAATTAAACTTAGAATGAATATAAACTGGCACTGAAATAAACATGAAAAGTTTTATAAACACAGGAAGTCACAATGTAGATTATGAGGAGCTTGAGAAAAAAGAAAGTTTAATAAAGACAAAAAATGGAAGGTTTAAGGAAAGTCCTTAGAAGCCATTCTGATAATTTCTTGCATAGGATGAAAGCTTATAGTATTTACAAGTAAGAAAAGTATTGCTCCTAGGTGTCTGCAAATAGAAAGATGCTTTGATGGTTAGGCAGAAACATGATTGGTTTAAAAGATTATTTATAACAGTATTTCCTCTTACACATTTTACCTATAACATAGCAAAGAAGAAAAACATTGTTTCACAGTTGAATAGAATGAAGCAGACATAAACACATCAGATGTTGTTTAGTAATTTTCCTAAGCATCTTTTTTCCTTTGTTTCTAAAGCACTTCAACTATGTTTAAATGTTACAGACTCAAAAGACAAGGATCCAAAACCCAGTGAAGTCAAGAGAATTGTATTATTTCATTTAGCTTTTGGTCAAGTCCTACCGGGGAATTCTGGGGGGTTTTCTGTGGGTTTTGTTTGTCTGTTTTTTGGTGTGGTTTTCTTGTTACGGAATTCATTCTAGGCAACTGAAATCAGTTGGAGTTCTTATATCTGTGGCATCAGAGCCATAAAAAAAATTCCAGATTTTACAGGGAGATAAAAACATATGACATCTGAAGTTTAGCAAATTTAGAATCATCTCATGCTCTTGAAAAACTCTTTGCCCTCACAATTCTGCCCAGCATGTTTAAAATTTTCATATAATAAAAATTATTATATGATTCCGGAATATTTAGCTCATTTGTATTCAGTATAAAATACTTTGATAATAATTATGAATTTGGTATACTAAGTAAGTAAATGGCATGGTTATTACAGGTTATTGGGGATGAGCAGGAATCCTTATGGTGTGACATCTTTAATAAAACTGTATTACTTACCAGTAACTGAATTTCCTTTTTTGGGGGGGAGGGATTACCTCTTCCACAGATTCATGGTCTTTAGTGAAATTTATGAGAACGCCATGTCAGACACCAAAGAGCTGTTAAAGTTGTCAAATTTCAGGTAAGTACAAATTGTACTAGCGCATGCATTGAATGCCATTTTACCTCTGGCAGATGTGTGAGTCACTACTACACCCTCCTACTTCATTCCAAACTGACTGTAAAAATCTGTCTTTCAATAGGAAAACTGGGGAGAGGGGGAGATGGAATGGTTCTATACAGAAAATTATTGTGTAGGAGAACTCAAGTTACTGGTAAATAATCTGGTTTTGTCCTTGGTTTGTAATTGTCCCCTGCAAACACTTCAAAATTCTGAAGAAAAACTGGTCGTCATGGAGAGTGGGAGAACAAAGACACAAACCACAAATGCCTTAGAAAAATATGTGGAAAGAAATTGCTTTGTTACTAGACTATACCTTTAGTCACTCTAAAAATTGCTTTATCCAACTGTAATGGATAAAGAGACAATCTCTATGGACTTCACTTCTACATCAGAAGCATAAACTCTCCATTTTGAGCAGGGTTTTTTTCCTGCTGTCTCTTTCTTAATACAAAATATATAAAAAGCATGGAGGAGAAGATGAGTGGAAAAAGGGAAACCATATAATCTTTGAAAGGAAATAGGAATCTTAAGAAAGAGCCAAATAACAAGAGATATCATTGATCAAGAGAGCACAGAGTGCACTGACTAAAGGACCTCTAGAACTTCCAAATTAAAAAAAAGGAAAGAACCCCATATACTAAGAAAGAACAATTGTACTGGGTCAAAAGTCAGGTATTATACCAGACTCCATACCAGTCTGATTTTCCCAGAGTAGAAGGATGGTACCTGAGAACAGGAATTATCTATCTACAGTGGTAAGAATGGCATTACAAGAATTGTCAATAAGGTAAACATTGTGTTAACAGCAGTAAGTGTTAATTTAAAATGTATAAATTTTCTCCTTTGACAAAGACAGAACAAACCTGTGAGTCACAAAACTGCACAGGAAGCAAGACCTTTGAAAATAAAAGGCTGCCAGCAGCTATTTGCTCTGTTTATACTTAAGCCTGGGCTTGCCATACAAATTCTGGACCTGACATTTACATATGTAATTATCACCAATGGGAGGCTCATTCTCTAGCAAAGTCTGTTAAGCAATTTAAGAGAAAAGCATTAGGCATCTCACTGGTACAGAGACCTACCTCACTTTTTAGTTCAGATAAATTAAAAACATCTAAGTGGTTGAGTCTCAGCTGGAGGGACTGCCAGCAGTTCTCTCTCTGCCCTAGGAAAGACCTCAGACTGGGTAGCTTGGGCTAATTGTGTATCTTGGCCTTTCACTGCAGAAAGTGTTAATGCCCTACTAGAGCAGGAGACAAATTTGGGGAAACATCCATCCTACAGTCAGTTGTCTGACACAGGACTAAAGCGAGCCATGATGCCAGGCAACGTCATGTTTCAGGATGGAACAGCACTTCTACCCACTTCCTAAGCAGAACTTTATGCACAGCGAGCAGGAAGCATGAAAAACTGAATGCCTCTTTGGAATTTATGACTTAAAGCCACATTTTACACTGCTATCACATGTTCCACTGTGCCTGTGTGTTCTTTTGGGGTGAAAAGCACTGACAGTGAAGCTGTACAGATGCATATACAAGTAAATAAAAGGCAATCAATACATGCGCCAGCACAAAGAATTACCTACCTAAAACTTGAATTTCAATGGCTCCATGTCCTTCGGTGACACACATGGAAACTCCAAAGAGTAAGATCTGAGGAGAATATCCCAAATTGAGAACTTTATTGGGGGCATTTTAGTTAAAAATGCTGATTTAGGCTAATTCATGATTTTGAAAAGAATGTCAGAAAACAACTCATCATTTGTGTCCCATCAGTAACTGTGATCATAATACTGAAGGAAGAGTAATTTTGTACAAATTGACAGCTTAATTTCATACCCTAGAGAAACCTGCTTGCAATCCCCACAGCTACGTTAAATCATGACATAACATAAAAGTGATTGTATTGATTATCTCACTATGGTAAGGAACATACTTTTGATCTGCTTTTAAATACTTTAGGTTACTCTGCATTTAAGTATATTTAGGTCTTGAAAGCACGCTAGGCATCTCTAGCTGTGATGTAAATGAAATAAAAACCAAGACAAGCATGAAAATTAGCAAAGGTAATTCTAAGGAGGAAGCATTACTGAAGTCTTGCTGTCAGACCATAATAATGGTGCCATAAATCTCCCTTTCATTTCTTGTGTATTTACATAGCTTCTGCAGATGATCAACAGTGCACATCAGACCAACATTCATTCCAGTTGCTAAGACTTTTGTGAGAATAAGAAAGGCTCAGCAGTTGTATGATTTAACATCAGGATGTCACATTTTACAAAGGTACTGAAGGCAAGACAATCTCAACAGACTGAAGTTTACTACAAAATGAAATGAGGCAGCAATCTATAAACATAATTATTTTTATCTATGTATATATGCTCATATATAAAAATGTATGTATACTTTCACACATGCATATTGTATCCAGTTAACTTCTGATCTCCAGTTTGACTACCCAATAAACCAATTGGCCTAGTTCTTCCATAATTTCTGCATTTCTTTAAAAAATCTTCATGGTTTGTTTTAGAGATCTCGAGAGACAATTCGTTACCTTACAGACTGATCCCATTAACTTGCTAATAGTCTTGGCTCACAAGATTATGAGATCTGCACAATAACCACTCATATTTCTAACTCTTTTACATGAGCGTTTGCATATGATTGTTAGTTTTATTAGATTAGTTATTAGTTTTCCCCTCTTTATTCAAGCCTGCTTTGCTTCTTGCTCTTAAGCAGATTAACGGCTACACAGAAGCTAATAACTGGAAGCAGGGATGAGCTATTTGTGTCTGATTGAATTTGGGTAGTAAAATACAATTATGACAGGAGGGTCAAGATAACCTGGCTGAAGGCAAAGGGTTTTCCATCAGAAAAAACCCCTCTCATTTCTAGCAATGCAATTAAATATCAACACTTTTTTTCTAAGCTTTAAAGAACTGCAAGAAATGCCAAAGTTTGAGTTTGTTGTCTTAACAACTGTAGTTACTAATGAAATGATAAGATACCAAGGAAGCAAAGAAAGAATTGAGAGACAGTAAGCAAAAATAATTCCTGAACACAAGCAGATGACACAAGAACCTAGTAAAAGAAATTCTAGTTTTAAAGCTTAGACAATAGTGTTATGACTGGAGTTAAAATTGCAAGCTGAGTGTCCAGAATCAGGATGAGATACAAGAATGCTCCATTAATCTGCTCCATTTAGGAAAAGGAAATCTTACTTGTAGCTGCTCCTTAGTTGCCTTTTTTGTAAAACTCACATGTGATAAATCCCTTGAACTACTCAAGACTGAGTCTCTCATGTTAAAAAATTAAGGCAGTTGATAGTTACTAATAATGAAGTAGTAGCTATTGGAAAAAGGGCAATTAGCTGACTGGCAATGACAAACTGTTTTGAATCAAATAAAACAATTTATATACTCTTTTGCTCATAGAATGCTAATGATTAGAAAATGTTAGGGTGTTCACAGATAATTAGATGCAACTAAGAACCAACTGTGCTGTAATGGTCCTTAAGTGGATAGCTAGTACAAATTAAAGGAGTGCAAGTCAATTAAGAGCAGGTAAAGAAATCTTCAAAGTCCCCACCTGTAACTTTTTAACATGCCATGCCAAGCTGGAAAAGATTATAGAAACATGAAAAGAGAAGGCAGAAGTGCTATTCCAAAGACTGAAACACTTCCTCCTTACCTAATATTTTTTCTTTAATTTTGTCTAATTGGTTTCCATAACTACGGACAAAGAAATCTGTGACTCTAGGCTGCAATCCCATACTCCTCATCCTTCAGCAAAACCAACGCAGTATTTTATCTTCTTTGTATGTAGCTGGGATCAAACCTTTGCAAGTAAATCCCGAAAACGGTATTCACTAAGCTGTGAGCACATTTAACTGTCAGGGGTATCTCAGTTCTCATGTTTAACAGGTCAGCAAAGAACTGTATTTAGTCAGAATATTATTCACCTGCTGCGGCAATAGATGGAAGTAAGTGGTTGTCTCGGGCTCCTAGTTGACAGTGACTGCTGTCCTGAAAATTTACAATGGCCCAAAGGTGGTATTTTTGGATCAGCTCACAATTATGGTCCAATTGTACTCGTGACCCTTAAAACAAGACTGGCAAGACAGGTCAACTACCTGTTTCTCCATTCACATGCTACAGGTACGGTCCCTGAGTTTTCTTCTAAAACTTTAGTCCTCTAAATCACTTTTCTTTTCTTTTAATATTGATTTGGCATATTATTTGGGGTTTAATTCAATGGTTGCCCCAGCCAGTGAGCAAATTCACAATGGAACTAGAGGACACAAATCTTACACAGTCTACCCATGAACGCTGGGCCAAACACGAGCTGGGTTCCTACAAAAGGGACCCTTCCTCACGGAGACAACCAAGTGTGTGGGGTAAGGTAGAGGTTGGGTAAAGCCCCAGCACTCCTCCCTGATGTGATGGTAGAACACTGGGCTGGTGAGTACCCAGATCCAAGAGCTGGGAATATTCCCGCATTTCTCACTCCTGACATTGCTTCAGTGGCTCCTGTGAATAGTGTGCACGTGTGAGATGAAAGATGTCCTCTAGCAGAGAGGAGAGCAGCTAGTGAATCCTCCTGGCTGTCACTGAACCACACAACTGCTTTATTGATTGCATCAGAATAAGCTATCTTACTAGATGGAATGAGTCATTTATTCAATGTTCATAACAGTTAAGCTCTTCAGAAGCTGCTTGTTTGGGAGATTTATCTCATAATTAGTTTTCCTAGAGAAGATCTGCTGGGAGCTTGGTCACTGAAGCAAAACTGATAACAGTATCTCTACACATCGCTTTTGAACTCGTCTATCTTGAGCTACCAAGAATACTGTATGCTCATTAGTCTTAATTAATACAGAGAATTCCGGTAGCTTAGAGGTGAGAATATCTATTTGCTCCAAATATTAAAACAAAGAAAGTACTGAATTAACACTATGAAATGTAATAAATGTGATACTCATGCAATGTGGTCAAGCAAAACAGTTCCTGGAAACTACATGAAATAAATGAACTAGAAAGTTGCTGTTTAGAGAAGATGGAAGAAGTACTGTAAACAAGAATTCTTATATAATAAAAAGGAAAGAGGAGGAAAAAAACCCAATGTAAGAACAAGAGAAAGAGATGTGACACATACAACAGTTATGTGGAGCTGGATGAGTAGCACAAAGAGCTGAGATCTCCAGAGAGATGGCATGGAAAACACACATGGTAACTATGCTAGAAGAGGTGGTAAAGCAGATTAAAAATGTATATAATGAAGCCTATGGACCATCCTGAAAAGTAGAACAGTTTTGGGGACATAGGATTGGAAAGTGTGCTACAGCAAGTGCTGTCTTTCCGGAGATGGTGAGTAACTAATAAAGAAGATATTTCTTCCTAAGATAAAACACTGCGATTCAGGAAATGGGCATGATTGAAGACAATGTAATTACTAACTGCATTTGTAATCTGTGCCATTGCAAGTCAGGAGAACAGCCTCTCTGTAGCCTTCCTAATGTATTCCAATTTTCTTCACATTTTGAAAACTTGAAAATGCGTGAATGCTGTAAATATACTTCGGCACATTAAAACACTTGTGTGCAGAAGCAAGCTAGGTACTAGTTTGTACAACTAATGTAGAATGCTGCTGTGTTACTCTCAGTGGTCAAGGGTTTCTCATTTTAAATACTCTCGTGTTTTTGTCCCAGTCCCTAAACTTCTCCAATTAATGGGATATTGAACATAAACTTCTAATTTGTAGACACAGAACAGTTTTGAACATACCTATAAATGATTCCCCATTTATCTTAGAACAACATAACATACGGGTTTATATACATTTCACAAGGAGAAAAATTATTAACTGTTTAGCATACATACCCTTAAATAATTAACAACACTGCATGTCTGCAACAATTTAGTCTTATCATGTTATTTGATACTAATGAGAAAGAGAGGACTTAATGTAGCCTTCTAATTAACTTCTGTAAATCTGTATGATACACCTTCATGCTTTGCTTTTAGACAAAGAAGTAAATTCCAGATGCTGATCTTAAAACTTTATACAATTTATGTTATATGGAATTGTGTCAGGAATATATCTAATATTTTTGGGAACATAATTAACTGAAACAGAAAATTGTATATGTGAATTGAGGTCCCTGATCTCTTCAGAATAACTTAGTGTTAAGCATCCACAATGTAAACCTACAGATGACTTTTTATCTTTTTTTTGTTGGGGTTGTTCTTCTGGTAGACATAAAGCAAATTTTCATTGTTGTTTACCATTCTCATTGCTATAGTTCATCAGCATGCCACAAAAGACAGTCAAGAGCTTCTCACTGGCTGGATCTGTTTTACTGCACAGTGACCTTAAATGGTCTACTACAATATGTGCACCACCTGCATGGTCAACTGCGTTCCTGCCCTCATCTGTAAAACAAAGAGTTACATTAAAAAAAAAAATGAAACCAAACCCCACCGTCGAATCCCGAACGTAACAGTAATCATACAAAATGAAGCTTTTAAACAGAGTGAAGTCAATCCTCCAGTGTTGTCAAATTCACCTAGAGAGATGTTTGAGGGCCAGCTTTTAGTGCAACAGAGCTAGGAAAGTGAAAACACCTACAAAAAAATGGATTAATCATCTAGCACTAATACCTTTGTAAAGAAGGTCAGTGTTTGAGGCAGAGCCGCTGGAGCTGATAAATAATATTCTGGAGATACACTGAGTTTTGCCAGAGGGAGGTACTGAGCACAGCCTAGTCCATATACACGTAAATTACTCTTGCTGTTATGCAGATCAAGAAATTGAAATACAGAAAATAAATTGCTTGGGTTACTTAAAAAGGAGAATAAAACAGACAAAGCAGACAGAGGTACTAGTTCCCAGTGGCAACTGTTCATGCCCTCACTCTGCCACACAGCATGTTCTCTGTACTTCTATAGCTGAAATTTAATACCTATCAGATTCTTTTTGTATGGCTAAAAGAAAAATTTGCTCTGCATCTATAAAAGACTGCAACATTCTGAAGGGTTGTAAATAACATATCATAATCTTTGTATGGAACTATTTCCATATAACAAATCAGATTTGATGCAACAGTGTAGGAATAAAGGAAAAATAGGCCTTCTATTACAGTAATCATCAATACTGCTTCCTTCCCCAGCAGGCAGTAAGCAATAGACAACAGTAAATAAAATAAATTCCAGGGCTTCCAAAAGGAGAGATTTCCATGTGAGCTACCACTGGAATCAGCTGGAAAATCTGGATGAAAACAAAAGCGGGGGGGGGGGGGGGGG
>VZRV01007042.1:216413-377401 GCA_013398115.1 Falcunculus frontatus
GAGGGAATCACTAAGGTTCTGCAATATAAAAAACCCTCAAACCCTCTCCTCAATTTCTTAATTTCTTTCCTCTCAAAGCAAATCTCCTCTTTCCCTTCGTATTCACCTCTCCACCATCACTCCTCTCTCTCTCCCCATCATATGTGGAGGTCAAGCTACAAGTTTTCGTCATTCTGCAACATATTCAGCACGAAACCCAAGGCTATACACATTTATATGATCTTCCACTGTAAAGTGTTCCAGAGCTCTGCAAAAAGAAGCTCCTAAATCTTCCAATTCTTGTTAATACTATTTATGAACTATATATACCCCTTATACTATATATAAAAAACAAGATTCTAAGTATTGCATATTGGGACTTCAGAAAATTTGCTGAATGCAGCTGAAGGAAGGGTAATTCTTGGCAGATCTTAACTTAAAATTATTACCAAAGCAGTTAAGAGTTTTACAGAATAAATTCACTGCCATGACTGTTTCCACCTTGGACAGGATCAGGATATCAGAAAACTGTGTTTTGCTGCAGGCATATCTATTTCATTTTGAAAAAGGAGAAACTGTAATCTATTAAACAGTTAAATTCAAGGTAGGACTCTATGTCAAGGAATAACTGTTAAAAAAAGGACAAATAGAAATCACAAACGTAGCTATAATGCTGAAACAAAAGGAAGTCCTACATCAAAATATAGTGAAACAATATACTCAGGTGTTTAGACTCAGTGCTTACATCTACCAAATCAGCAGAGAATAAAAAGTAATCTGGGTTAGAATATTCAAGCATTCTGTTTTATGTATCCTCTTCTGGTATTTTTTATTAGAAAATTTATGCAAATACATGATTTTGTATTTGACTCACCTGTTCTGTGAGTCAAAACAGGGGTGCAAAATGAAACTGAGTCACTGATTCTGGATCAGATGGACCGAATGTGGTTCTCAAGTTACTATAATGCAACTGAAATCAACAAACTAAGATGATAAATTCAGATAAGAAGCACACATCAAGCTCAACCCTGTGTCTTGATGTTGATAAACAACAAGTAAAATACGTCAGCAAAGAATAATATAAAGGTAGAGTTGGGTGAGGGTTTGGAAGCAAGTGTTAAAACATACCAAAAAAAAAAAAAGTTACAAGCTAAGTTCCTTACCTGGACAGAATCTGGCAGAACTCTACTGAAAATTACTGTGTGATAGTATTTTACAACAAATCTAAGTCATATATCCTTTAAATTCCCTTATCTCTGGTTTGTCAAAGAAGTTCTATATTAATAATTGCTGTATAGTCTCCCACTTGAAATACGTGACAAAACTCGTATCCACACAATGTTTTTGTTAGGCAAACAGATAACCAGCTTCTGCTGTACAGACAGAAAAAGTAAAAGCAGGAAGATTCAGAAACAAATCTCACTCCAAGAAATGTCTGTCTTTATGGTATACTCAAAAAGTTAGGTACAAATGAACCTCAGGATCCCTCCCAAGAAGGATGGCTGTAAATGCCAGCCTTTGACAAGGCTACACAGGCTGGCAGACTTGTAAAGGAGATGCTCTAACTGAGTTTGTTGCTCTCCCTCTTTCCCATGCTGGAGCTCACCCTGTGTGGCTGCTTCTCTGCCCTAGGCAGCTGAGTGAAGAACAGACCTGGCTGAATGCTGTAATTAGGATCTCCTGGTGCTGCCTTCTTTGCCCAAGAGGATTAACTCAGCTCATTAGTGCAGGGCCACAAAGAATCCTGTGCCAAATGTAGGAGGAGAACTCTGAAGGTCCTGCCTACCCGCTGCCAGTACTGCTGTGCCACTCCACTGCATCCCCAAGCAGAAAGTGTAGTCCTGACTCAGAATGTTTCATGTGCTTTTCACCAACTTGCTTCTCACTACTCCTCTGTCGCTAAGGAACAGATTTTGCACACAAGAATACTCATCAAACTCCAAATCATTTACAGTCAAAACAAGCCCACAGCATGTTGCTGTGTCTTGTTCTCAATCCAACTATTACCTTGCAGTTCAGCTGCTCTATGAACTCCCACACTTAGCGTGCTTCCAAGCCTCCCAGAAGCTGTGTTGAATTTTTATTCCTGTGACCTTTTTAAATAAACATTTGCTATTCCTAAGAGAACAGTGATTGAACAGTTTAATTTCTGCTTCAAAATGCTTCACTGCAGCTCACAAAGGGCAATGCTGTTGTATAGCTTTTTTTAAGTACATATAATACTGTCTAAAGATGCCAGAATGACAACCCAAGAAACCAGAGGGATTTTTTTCCCTGTAAAATGTACAGTAAGATTTATTACAGAATGAGTTATTACTTCCACAACGTTCTTTAGCCCAATTCAACACAACTGTCTCTAAGAATTAGTACAGTCCCTTTTTCTATCTTGAGTTGCTCAAAGGAGTTTCATGCAAAAAAAGGGTTTTAAGTGGATTATCAAATTACTGTGACTGTTCACATTTCCTCTATGAATAGTTTTGTCAAATTTTCTTGTTGCTCAACCATGCCCAAAGTCAACAACCAAACTTTTTTTTAGTGTGCATGATTGTTAGATCTTTACAATATAGCACTTAGTTTCAATTTGCTTTTCCCAAGTATTTGCATCACCTTCCCTTGAGTTTTTGTCCCTAATTCTCCATGCCCTAAAACAAATCATTAAGTCACAAAGTGTTAACAAACAAGAAAAAATCTAAATCAGGAAAAAAGGGCTGTGCCATAGTAAAAGGAGATATCAGAAAATATGTAGGCTTAAAAAATACACTATTTCTCAGATAATCAGCTAAACAATTTGACAGCATTTCTTATAAATGATCTTTTGGGCTTTAAATATCAGATTTCTACTTTGAAATGTTCTGGTTTTGTCTTGCAACTGGAAACCTGAATTATCCTTTCCCCAATTCATGTTCTGCAAAAGTTTATTGGTGTAAATAGTTACACTGGTATAAATGGTGCAAACCAGGGAGGGAAAGGAAGATCTGCATGACCAAGGTCCCTGATTTACATAAACCAAATTGCCAAGACAGCAGATTTGGGTGACATGGAAAAAAATAGTATTTATTTTAAAATTCTTTTTACTTGTGTAATGATCAAATCATTTAAGTAACATACTGCCATTTTACTTTAATTACTTCATCTTTATTGCATTTGGCTACAATCCTGCATTTTTTGACCAAATATTGCTTACATTAGACCAGTGCTTTACAGATAACTCTTTCTTGTTTATCTCAAATAAAGTAGATGAACTGATTTACATTAGCCCAAGTTGGGGGTAAGGGCTTTTCTTTCTACACATTCTATTTCTATTTTCTCCTGTTTTTTTAATTAGGTCCTCGTTGCACGACTTTTGTGGTGAGGCACTCATTTGGTCCTGCTGCTTATTTTTTCACCGGAAACCATAATCATCTGTGATAGCAAACCGGCTGCTGCAAGGAAATTATGATGTGACAGAATATTACAAACATGTGTAAGGAAAAAACTGCAGGAGTAGAACTCCAAAGGAAAAAATACCCTGGTCACATGTGGAAAAAATAGAAAGAGAAAATATTCAAAAAACAGTGGCAAACCCTGAGCTAGTGTAAATGACATTACCTATGTAGACACTTAGGAAAAACACTGCCATTTACATAAACTGAGAGTTTACCTTTCTTTTCCTGTCTGAACACTGTAAGATTAAAACTTTTCATGCAATGCTGTCATTCAGTTTTAACACTTCACTCTACTTTTTATCCTCAGACTGGTTTGTGTAGGCTTTTTAGTCACTGCCCCTGTCAGCTTTCTGACTGCATGACTACAGACCACAACCCTGTTACACAACACATAGTAACATTTCATTAATTTTATTTTTCAAGGAAAGTAAGCTTCATGTGATTAGACTGCACTGCTATTGTTTGCTGCTTTTTCCATATCTTCTGTGCACTTGTCTAAAAGGTACATTACAACACAGCAATGCTGTATTTTGAGATTCATGTTTTAATAATTTGAAAGAATTTTTGGGATTGTTCTGTCTTGTACTGAAACTTTCCTTTCCTTTATTAATTCCTTCAGGAATTAGAAGACTGATTACCAGAAGTACAGTTTTGTTTTATTTGCTCACTGATTAAAATCAATGAATATAACCTTAAAAGTTTTGCTTTATAAAGAAAAAAACAATCTTGAATTAGTTATGCTTGCTTCAGAGATAAACAGAATTGTCCTGTAGTCAGTTCATCTTGGCAGCTATCCTTAGCCCAAAGGGTAAGCATTCAGGGTACTGTTTCTTAAGTTATTCCTTTAGAATAACTACTAAAATAATAAATATGTAAACAGCAAACTAGAAACACTAGCAGAACATAATTTTTTAATACAGCCCCTTCAAGGAAAATAGGTAGGGTTGATCTTTTTGGATAAAACTGTTGCCAGCAATTTTTTTGGCTAATGACAACTGATGCAGCAGTGTACTGGCCCTCTCATGCAACTAGTTTATTCTAAAAAACAAATACAATTCTTAAATGTATCCTAATAGAGATCTACGGATGTTTTTGGTAGACTCTTCATAATATGTTCAACGTGTAGACCACAGGGTATCAATGCCAACAAGCCCTAATCTCTTTCATGTTTTGTCAACAGAGTCAGGAGTTTGGCAGAACATTTGAAGGGAGAGGTAAGTGTGCCAGTATTGTAATCTCCCTAATGCTATGCTGAGGCAGCAGTCAAATGCAAGCCAGATTCAAGACCACAATTTAATTTCAATAAAACTTGCTTATTTGTCATATTCCTCTTATGTCAGATAAATACAAGAAAAAACATGTGTTTCTGATTTCAGACAAAAGAAGTGATGAACTTACTGCTCAAGACTTCAGTACTTCCAGTCAAATGCTACTAGTGGATCTAAGATTCCAATACAGCAGCAGCAATGTTTTTATCAACAACGAGACATACAATACTACCAGATTCAGTATTGGCAAGTAATTTGTTCTGGATTCCAAGGATACTTCAGTGTGTAATTGAAATGTAGTAATTACTGTTACCAAATTCTATTTGAAATTAAAGAAGCCACCTAGAAATAGAATGTTCTGCTTAGATATACTGAAGTCAGGTAAAGGCCCTCAAAGCTGAATGTAGCACTTCCCTTTGCCTTCCTTTTCATATGCAATATGCTTACAGCAGACTCTTCACTTGATTTTATAACTCTATGAATATCCTTGGTAATTCCATTGCAGTCAAACAAATTACTCTAGTAATGAGAGTGTAAGTCAGAGCCGAAACCAGCTTAGTATTTCATACAGCATGAAATAAATCATGGAACCCAATAATACGGTAAAACAGCAGGCAGTTTTTCTACACTGGTAAACAGCATTTATAGTATCTCATGCTAGTAACAGAATAGACCTGCACACCACAGTTAATTTAGAACTCCTACTCCCAGGCCTGCAGTACAACGTCGTCTCTCAGCTTCAAACTCTCCAAAAAAAAGAAGGGTGCGAAGTGAGCATGGCATGGTCATGGTCTGGTGCAGAAGAGGGGTGTGCTGCTGGCTGCTGCTGAAAGGAGCTTGGCAAGAGGCTGAGCCTGGTACTGTGTGACAGTGGTGCTACTACCTG
This sequence comes from Falcunculus frontatus, assembly GCA_013398115.1. Taxonomy (NCBI): domain Eukaryota; kingdom Metazoa; phylum Chordata; class Aves; order Passeriformes; genus Falcunculus; species Falcunculus frontatus. The sequence goes on from VZRV01007042.1 coordinate 221,972, forward strand.
AAGGAGCCCAAATGGGCTGTAGGTCTCCACCAAAGCAGCCAGTGGAGCAGTCTCAGAAAGTGTGAAACTCACAGGGATTTGGAGTAGGTTGGGAAAAGCCCAGGAAGGAAAAAGTAAAACAAAATCAAAAGAATTCACCATTAAGCATATTTGTGGATTCTACTAGGGTACTTTTCTTTCCCTACTAGAAAAAGAAAGAAAATTATTCCAAGAACTGAAAAAGTAGTATGTGGACCTGGGATCTAGGAACAGCTGAGGTAAGTCCTGGGTTTGGTGTCAGTGCTACTTGTCCCAAATAATGAAGCCTAGGAGGAGAGCCTAGCCTGAGAATGAGAACTCATGGGTTTTGCATCACCTCTCAAATGGCTTTTTTCTGATGCTCTAAAAAGATTTCCTCATCATTCTGATTCCATTTAGGCCAGCTGAAAAATAAGAAATTAGAATAATATTGTCTAACAGCTTCCTAAGAACATTCATGATTAATTGCTAGTAAGAATTCAATATTACTGAGGAAATACATGCTGGAATACATACACTCTAGTTTCCAGCTCATGCAATACTTGTGTGCAGAGCCTTGGGAGAAAAACCTGCACTATCAAGGACTTCTAAACTAAAAATGCTATAGTTTTCTAAGACTGTGACATGCCTCAGAGAGCACAGATCTAAAGGTAACACACTACTACTGTACAATCAAAACCTTGAATTTGAATTCTCTGCAAGCAAAACACTCAGTTTTCAAGCAACAATTTAAGGACTCTGGTCTTGATTTCATGGTGTTTCTTGGGAAACAGCTTAGTAGGTGGCATTTGCATTTGGTAGGATCTAGTACAATGATAAGTGAAAAATCGTGGTAAGATGCTGCCTAGCTGCATGAATCAGAGTGACCTTCATAAAAAAGGATTAGCCAGTAGTGTGCCATTATCAACATCAGTTGTGTTCTAGGATTCTGCTGGCTTTCCATAAGGTAATGAAAAAGGTTATGCCATTTTTTGAAGAAGACTGAATTTGACTTCTTTCCAAATAGAGATCTACGGATGTTTTTGGTAGACTCTTCATAAATAGGTGTCTGATTTTCTCCTGTAGATCCTGAAATTAATCCTATCTCCTGAGAGAACATAACTGTACAATTGAGCAGTTTCTTATTTTTATACTTAGCCTTTCTTAGTAGATCCCTGCAATATATCTGTACATTCTTATAAGACAGGCAGCTGAGTTTACAGAATTTATAGCATGTATAAGATCTTTTTTACAAAAAGCGATTAAATGTACATGTTGTGGAGTTGAGGCTGACATGAAGAGGGATCTGGTTTTAAGTGAAAGGCCACATAGCTGAAATTCAGCTAGGAGTCTTGCCATCAATACAAGTAAGTGTGCATAGATAACAAAGAATGAACAGCTTGGGAAATGAGAAAAGGACCCAATAAATCTCCTGCTGAGAAAAGTAGATAAGGAGCTGTCAGAGGAGAGCCTTTATAGAATGAGCTGGCATTTCTAGCTTCTTTCCAACCCTCTAAGATGTTTATATACCAAGTATGGTTGCTAAGAACATGTACCCAAGCTGGCGGTTTCATGAAGAAACAAGCCTGTGGTACAAAAAAAAGTAACTTCTGGATTCCCCAAGGAGGTCTCTAAGCACTACCATTAATACGTATATTATGGAAGGGCAGAATGGGAAATTTTTCACTTCCATTAAAAGATATATGGAGAGCTTACTTCCATTTGCTAGCTTTCAGAATATGTGAATGCTCTAAACAGCAAGGAGGAATTATTTTGTAATGGGTAACAGCCTAATCTAATCTCAACTGAAGTCAATCAGAATGACTCCCTCTAGTTTGCATGGCTACTGAATCAGGCTCTAAACATCCCAGCCTTTCACTTCCTCTTAGAATTATCACTTTTATAGCATAACTATGGCAGCCTCTATCATGTGCACAATGCTATATAAAAACACAGGAAAGTACTTTGTCAATCAGTTCAGAGCTGAAGTATCTAACAAGTTACCTGTGGAAAGATCACTGAGATTAAGATAGCATGTGCATCACAAACTTCACGATAAAAAATATTATGAGGCTATTATTAGCTAAGAAAATAATTTAATATAGCATCACCTTCCATTGAAATACTTGATAAAATTTATTTGGTTGGCCTGATCTTTCATCTAGACAAACTGCACTAGTGTGGGGGTGTCACAGTAGGACAGAAACCTGGCTACAGACAGGTTTTGTCTTTCTCCCATATTGTCTTGTTGGTCTCACAAGAAAGTAGGCCTAAGTTGAAAACTGTAGTCTCAGTTTTCCTGTCCCCCATGCACTTGATCAGCCACATGAGTCAAGTCACCAGACTCTTCCCAGTCTACTGTGAAAAAAGCCACCAGAGAGAGCTGAGGGGTGTACTAATCACCAGGGTGTTCATTACGTGATCACATGGTGCAAACTGGATAATGCTTTTCTTTAGCCTAATAGCCCAATGGCCAGAGCTGATGGCAGCAAACAATTCTTAGGCTTTATCTACAGCAGAATTAGCCACTCTGCACTGACTTAAGACACTGCTTTTTGCAGCAAGAACCATATTAAACATAACCTTTTCCAAACAATGGAGATGAGATCTTTAAGTTGCATGTGGAGCCAAGGTGTAGGGAGAACTTAGAAGAGTTTGGGAGGTATCCCTTATTTGCAATGTCTGTACCTCTGTAATACCCCTGAATGAACAAACTTATAAAAGAAACAGCACTGGGGAGAACGACAGGAGGGGATGGACAGACAGATAGTAGAAAGGTACCTATAGTCTGACTCATGGATAAAGAGTGGTGAAGCAGCTAGGATAGCTGTTATGCTCTGACTGGACAATGCCTAAGAATTTAGCTTTGATTATAAGCAAAACCACATAACTGGTGGTTGAAAGGAAAGAGCGGGCTAGGAGCTTTGCATCTAATAATATAGTTCTCATAAAACTCTGCCATGAGTGAGGCTGAGGACTCTGTTGTCTGGGGATTCAGAAGTATAAGCAGCTGTACTTGGTACAGGCTGTAGATACAGTGGGGGAGAAAGCAGAAGGGAGAAGAGGAGAGATCATGTCTCCATTCCTTTACTTTGCATTTTCTGCTTTGATGAAAATCTTGGGGCTGAGGTGTATGTGGCGTTTACTGGATAAAGCATGTAGAAAAATTACAGGCTGTACAGGAACACGCAGTAACTTATCTGCTCTTGAATTGTAGGGCTGCACTGAACAGTCTGCATACAGCTGCTTCTGACAGTCTGCAATTCATTACTTATGACTTAAAATCTTTTTATCTGCCTCAATTGTTTCTTTCATCTCTGCATACAAGAGGAAGGCTGGGAAACCAGAAGCCTCATCAGTACTAACAAAGCTTCCTTCTACTCTGCTTTGCAATTATATTCGCCTGTATTCCTGATGTTCAGAGATTCACATAACACATTTCTTCAAAACAAATACTTTAAAAATGATGCTCTCAAGGCTGCGTGGTGTAAGTTTGACCTATTTGTTCCCCTTTAACTGTTTATGTAATGCATTTAATTCTCTCTATTTTCTTCCATGCTCAAATAGGTGATTAAGTAGTGTTTTAGAGGGCCAGCACTGATGAGCACCCAGACAGTAACAAGTCTACCCCAAACCAAGCGGACAAGAAAATCTGTCAGTAAGTCACCAGGTTTTCCTCTCATGTTTTCTGTGAGAAAATGAATCTGTTCAGTGAGGTCTTTGGCCAGGTGTAACTCCCCCTTTACCTCGTGGAAGGTACTAAACCTCTTTCAGCATTGGGTCTTAGTAATGAATTACCTTTCCATAGCAGCTGTGTTCCAGGAGTAGCCACTCCTGAACTTATGTGGAAATGGTCTTGCCATCATGTAGCAACTCTGGGATCTGTGAACACTGAGGAACCACTGCCATTTTCCTTTAATTTAGAAAAACAATTCAGGCAATCCTTCTCTTCAAGGCCAGTTTTAAGGGGCTTTCCGTACAGAAGCAGCCGTTTGTCCCACAACTTTCATCCTGCATCATGCCAACTTCTCTCAGAAACAGAAACCTGATTAACTCATTTTGGCACAAGCTGTCACTAAACAAAGTGATGCGCGCTTGCTGGGATGAAATACAGGACAACTGAGGCTTTCAATAAAAAGAAATATTGCTATGAGCCATCCAATATGGGCTTTATTGCATAGTCTCAGCCTAACACTGATTTAGGACTTAAAGATATTCCTCACTGCTGCATGTTATAGTTACGTGGCCAGTAGAAGTGCAAAAAAAGCTCATGTATATGGAAAAATATAGTTACTGATATATTTCAAGTTCTTATACAAATCACAATTACCAGAAAGGTAACAGCTGCTTCGTTTCAATTGAAAAGAAAAAATACTACCAATTTGTAACTTTTTAAATTAGAACTACTAGCCTCCACATCTTGTTCTTGTTATACTTTATATCTCCTTGTTAGGGAAAACCAATAGAAAAAACCTGACACTTATTAAATTTTCTAATAATAAGCATAGTGAAAGTATTTCTCCTGAATAAGAATTTAGGATAGAGTACATAACTATTTATTAATTACACATTAAGTTAACATAGAAAATGTCAGATAGGGTGGATGTGACAACTAAGCACTGTAAATAGCCTCTTCCACTCAAATCCAATATGTTAACCTTGATTTTTGTCACATTTTATTACACTTTACTCATTAATTTTATTCAAATACAGGGAAGGTAGTGACTGTCCTCCCACAGGAGCACGACAACACATGGCACGCAGAACACATCACTGCCTACTATAGATTTTATCAGTGCCAGCTTTGCTCCACAGAAGGACAACACAAGGTGAGTAATACAGTTTTCTGTACAGGATAAATCCTGCACTGTAAAAGCCAGCAGTAGTCCACAAAATCTCATGCTACAAAACCATTTCTGTGTGTCCTTACCGTATTTCATGAAAAAAATGTGGGATGAACAACAATGACATGAGTTACTTATATGAAATAAACCAGTGCACCTGAGAGCGACCTTGATCTCATACATAATCCTGAAACAGAATATAGTAAATAAATGATGTTATAGGAAGCTTAACAGCTTCTACTTGAAGTTTCCATGGGGAAGCAGCGGTTCAGTTAATTGGTCACCTTAAAAAAAATCCTAAATGAAAGAATTATACATTAACATCCTCAAGCAGTAGTTGTCTGTAACTGGAAATGCCAATATATGATTAACTTCCCTGAGGTCAAAGGCAAGGTAATTTAAAACAACACAAAATGTTAATTTTTGAACTTGGATGAAGAAAAGTAGCAAGGAGAAAGGCTACAGTCAGTATTCATACAGCAGAACTTTAGGTAAATGCAACACAGTATGCAGAAAAGTTCTCGCCATATAAAATAAGGCACTAACTCTCAGGATAACAAAATGATTTTATAATTTTGTCTCACTTCCCATCTGCAGACATCCACAGGCTTCTAATTCCTTCATGTGCATAAAAAGATGTTCCTGGTGTTTCTGCTTCTGCACCATATTTATTGTGCATTGGCTTTTTTCAAAATTTTAAAGTAAGGGATAATGAGGTGGCATTTTCAAAACACTGCAACCGCTGGTTTGGTTTTGCAGATGACACACCCATGCATGTAATCAGCACATGGAATTGCAACTGCATTTCAAAACTCAATTGCTTCTCAGTGTAAAAATTTATTGTGCCCATAAAAAGCTAAAAAGCCTCACCAACCTCCCCCCTCCACCACCCTTGACTACCAAAAATACCAATATGTAATCCTGGAGCAATTGATTGGCCACATAAGAATTCTAAGAATCAGCAACATATCTCAGGCATCATTTCAGCCACATATGCAGCTCTGCACAGATTTGAGACTGGTTAGAATATGAATATTCCCTTCTGACTCTGTTCCCTTCCAACACATTCTGTTTGAGGAAAAATTAACTGTTCAGTGCCTCTGCATACGTAGCATCTGCTCCTTGAAAACCTAGTTCATTACGTTTGAAAAAACCCCCCAAAAAAACCAAACCCAGGATCAGAAAACCTTTCTATTCTTATATCCAGTTGTATCACAATATCGAAAAGGTGTTTTAATCTTTCTGTCACAAAAGCATTATCCAAGTGTGATGTTCAATTTTCCCACACAATCAGCAGAATCATGGGGTAAATATAAACCAAGAAAAGAGGAAAATGACCCCGCAGCACACAATGTACAGAACACCAAAACACTCCCTCCCTTCCATAGGAGCATGTACAAAATACAGCAGATTTCAACACTCACGGCTATCGTAGCATATATTGCCCAGGGCACGTCCTGTTTGAAGCAATACTTCCTGGTCTTTGCAGTTTAACAGCTGCACCAAGGGAGGGATCAACCCAGCATCCACACAGGGGTTCCGCATGAATTCTGCAAACAAAGCAGAGCCTGTTAATGCAAGGCCAGCTATTTCCAGTTTCATCAATTCCAGTTACACTGGCCTGGCAACTGGGCCTTTTCTGTGACTAAATGCATGCACACACAAACAGTGTAAATTCTCATGCAAGTTTCTAGAAAATAAGCCCAAGTCAGGATTTGGGCTTAATTGTTTCCATTACTTGCTAATTTAGAAGGAATTAAGGGTACTTAATTGACTTCCATGGAAAGTAATTTAACATAGTTCAGACTAAGCATATTTTTAGCATCACAAAGAAGTGCTGAAAAGAACAGCGAATTCACAATAAATTCAGCATAAACTAGAATTACTAAATAACACAAAAGATGACTTAAAACTAGAATTCTAGAGCAGCATTTTTTACTCTCTATTCCATTAATTAGAATTCCAGAAAAGCTTTTGCTTTAAAAGAATTTAAAAAAAAATAATTTAAGCTCAGTAACAGGATTTTATTTGGAAGGTGAAGAAACGAACAGAAAAAGAGAATGAGAGATACAAGAGTTTATGTGAGCCCAAAGGCCTGTAGCTTTCCACAGTCTAACACTGCCTACCATGGGAGGAAAGGTACTGGAGCCATCCACTGGGAAGCTCTCTGCCCTTCCTTCCTGCTATGCCACAGAGAACCAAAGAATTATTTCACATCTGTGCAAGTCATGGAGAACTATCCTGGTGCCAGACATAAAGGGCTGTTCTCCAGAAGGAGATACAGCTAGGCAGGCACTGTGATGCACATTTTAACGAGGAGGTTTTTAGAAGGAACCACCTGATACAACAGTGTTACTTCACAGTTTACTACAGAGCACCCTTTAGAGATGTACTATTGTAAGGCAAATGGTCAATATGTTTTTGATTTGTTCTGAACTACAAATTATCACATAATCAGAAAGTGGGTAAGATTGGAGGGGACCTCAGTGGGCCATCTGGTCCAACCTCCCTGTTTAAGCAGTGTCATCCTAGAGCACATGGCACAGGATTGCATCCAGATGTTTCTTGGGTATCTGCAGTGAAAGAGACTCCACAACATCTCTGGATAATCTGCTGCAGTGCTCGGTCACCTGCATGGTACAAAAGTTCTTCCTCGTACATTAGTAAGGTCCCCTCTCTGTTCTCTCTTCTTGAGGCTGAACGGGCCCAACTCCCTCAGCCTTTCCTCATATGAGATGCTCCAGATGCTCCCTCATCACCCTTGTGGCCTCTTCTGGACCTGCTCCAGGAGTTCCATGTCTCTTAGGTACAGAGGAGCCCAGAACGAGACACAGTAAATCACGATGCAGCCTCACCAGGGCTGAGTAGAGGGGCAAGTTATGTCTCTTCCTGATCCTAAACAATATTGGATCTTTCAAGAGCCAGTTTACCTTTGTGTTACTAAGTCATTTATGAGACAGAATGAACCAGGGTGTATAATCCCCCTAAAAACAGACGAGAAAATTTTTCTGATTCTGGATCAACAGACCTCCTCATACCAATAAGTCAAAGATTTCCTACAATGCTTGAAGTACAAATACATCTTCTTAAATACTTCCTTTGTTGCACCTATTACAATGTTCTTTGATGTTTTGGTAGCTACAAAATCTAGTCTCTTTTGTATTTAATCCTGCTGTGTTATTTTAGCTAAAGAATTGTCAGAGGTAAGCAATTCTCATGTGATGATAAACTCTGATACATCAACAAGAAGATTAAGAAGAATCAGCAATATCTATACGCTTGCACAGGTCCAAGAGAAGATAGTTGGGAGCACAATTAACCCACCTTTCTAAGGTACTGTAACATTTTAGAACTGTGGCCAGATGGTGTAGTGTGATAGATGGTGACAGTATCCATTGTAAGGAACAGAACAAATATCAGATACATCTGGTCTTTAAAACTGCCACGTCCTTGTAACAGTCAGTGTATTTCTTTATCGCCCACTTTCAACTTCGTTGCAAAATTCATTTACTAGATGTATTTAGTTTCTTCCTCTTCTGTCTTCTCTGTCCCCTCAGCCTCTTCCTCTCATTTGCTTGTAAAAACTCTTCTCTGTTCCTCAGCTACCCCTGCATTACTTTCCTTTACACCCACTAACTTACAAAGTCTCTACATCATCAAAGTCAGATGGTTTTTTCTCCTAGTCTGTATCAGGAAATGAAACTTGTTCTCTCCTAAAAGACTGAGAGGTCTCAGTCTGTTCTGCTGTTTGTTTACATTCTTCCTCACGTGGTGAAAAAGAGTAAGAAACCCTTCCTCCACCCTCCCTCATTTTGGAGTGAACAGAAGCTTTTTCAGCAACAAAATCATTGGTCAATATGCTGAGCAAACCTGTATTTATCAAGGTCATGTAAGAGCAAGAAGTAAAAGAAATGGTGCCATATGTATCAAAATAAATCTGTGAAACAGGAACAAAAATATGTTAACTGCAACTACTTTTGCAGCTGATACTACACAGAAGTAATAGAAGAATGAGAAAGGGATTGAAAACAGTCTTTAAAAGGTTTCCACTAACCTAGGAGAGAAATGAAGCAGATCCTTTGAAGGAAACAGTGAAGAATCGCCTAAAGAGTTAGGAGGAGAACCATTGTGGACAGAGTAACACAAACCGAAAGAACAAGACTTTGAAAGAGAAATGTAATTGTGTTGTAGTACTACAGACAGTGAAGATGATGTTCTCTCATTCCTGCACCTGGTAAAGACGAGACTAAAAATCTTGGAAGAGGGTTTAAAAGGTCCACAGTGGAGAGAGAAACTCCATGTAACAAGTGCCTCTGAGCCTTCACAATGCTCACAGTTGAAAGGCTGTAGTTGGAGAGATATACGTGACTAAAGGGAGTTTTGTATGTTTGGATGTTCACATTAGGAGAGACAAATATGAGCTCAAGCTGGGAGGAGGAAGAGTCATGTGAGCAGAAGAGGTGAAGGAGCAAGAGCATGAAGAAGTGAAAAGGAAGAGATGAAACAAGACAAAACCACTAAGGTAAGTAGAGAGATTTGATGTGATTAGATGTGTTTGTGTTTAAGATCAGATGAGGGGAATGTGAGAGGAAAACAAGAAGTGGGAAAGGAAAAGATGCTCTTTTATCAGTAATACCCAAAATCAGAGGCTCTGCTCCCAGCTCTGGCAGTACTGCATGGCATGACCACTCAGGAAAAAGGTTTAATGCCTACTATCCAAAGAATGTCAATAACACCAATTTCTCAAAGTGCCCTGAAGTTTTTTGAAAACAGGTACAATATAAGCATTAAACTCTTGTATTTTTATGCAATAAAACAAAGAAAACAATAGAATTCAAATGAAGTATTCCCTGCTATCCTGCTTAAGCAACTATTTCAACAGAGTTAGAATTCAATGAGAAATACCCAGATGATCTCAGTCTTGAAAGCACTGGGCACCTTAAATAATTTCTGAATACCTTCACTTTAACCTTGGCTGACAGAGGTCCCAGTTACACCTGCTAATGACTCTAAGAAAAAGACAAAAGCTATTTTGTATGGTGAACCAGGTAAAATGCCAGCTTTTCTGAGAGTGTACATAAAGCATCAGTTTAAAACCTGTCAGGAAAAAGGACACAATAGAAACTATTCAGACATTTCATGTGTTCTTTCACATTTGAAATATACTGGCTAAAATGCTCCATAAGAGAGTCTTTGAGGAAACAATACATAGTAATCAGTTTAGCTACTATGAATATTGATTTTATTCTTAACTTTTCCCTCCTTGGGTAGGAGCTAAAAGGACCAACTGTGAGGACACACAGTTGACAGTGATGTTCTAAATATACTTGTTATGAATTCATTAAGTACAGAAAAAAAAAAGCCTGTGATACATTTGCCTAAATCTCTGTAATTCTGAAAGATTTCTAAATTTAAATTTCTATGTACACATTTTTTACTGGCTCTTTATCTAAACAATTTTAACACTTTAAAATGAAACATATATATTTTCTTTTCTCATTAATGTTGTTTCTGAATAACCATATATAGCTCTGTCTCAAAACCAGTAAATAGGGTGGAGGTCACCATGGGGGGTATCACTAAGAAGCTGTAGTTTTGTGATTCCACAGAAAAGGTGGAAATGGAATGTGAAAGTAGTCTGCAAGAATGTAGCCCTTTCCCTGAAGAGGCATCAGCAGGAGAGTTTACAGAGGGAGGGGGATAAGGCTGCCAGGACAGCAGTTCAGGGACATCCTACTTTTCTCTGTCTGGCCTGTGCAGAAGGAAAGTCCAAAATGGAATCTGTGCCTCTTTGGCTGGGACAGCAGCAAGTTCGGGAATGAGAAAAGTCAGCCACAAATGTCCTCTACCCTCATCACAGGGTCTGCCCATAGTGTCTGCCTGCAGGTGTGAGGCCATTCTTCTGAGCTCAAGACATGCAGGTATTGGGTGAGCTTTAAGATAATCCTGTCTAAAGAAAAATTTAAATAGTCTTTTGATTATCGTCTATGTTATATTATATACTGTATGTATATAATACATACCAAAATGGACCTTATTCTTATTTGGGACTTCAGGCTCTTACTCTAACACATATAATGCTTTTTAGGTAGGACTAGTTGGTTTTAGTGTGGTATTAAAGGCCTCATAATGGTAATAATCTTATGACAAATCTCGGACCAAAGAAATTATCTATTATTCCTTAACCACCTGTATAGATGCTACTGCTGTAACTATGGGCACTATGCATAACTGGCTGCACACACTGTGCATGTCTCTTTCTACATGCTTTTCATATAGAAATGCATTTCACCAGTGGTGGGCTATCATTGCCCAATAAATTACATTACTGTCTTAAAAACTAAACAGCATGAAAGTAAGAGTAAAAAAAATTCCAGCAGCCAAAAGCTGTTTTGATTGTATTAAAAAGTAGAGAAAAAAAATTAGACAAAACAAAAAGAGTGAAAGGGAGGGACATGAAAGGTATCTAATCTATAAAATGAAAACATAAATGAAGTAAAACATACTGACAAGTGAGGTGAAAAACTGAAGATGTTCCAGCAGAAAAGTTCTTGTAGAAAACCTCACCATTTCTGGCTACTTCTGCTATGATGTTAGCTACTTTTGCCGTGCAGGAAGATTGTGGCGTCAACAGACTCGCGAACACCTGAAGAACTCCACTTTTCTGGATTTTTTCACTTGTCTCCATATCTGAAAAACACATCACACAAAAATGACTTGTGCATCAAATTGCTTTGGGGAAAAACAGAATGAAAAGCAGAAGGAAAGTCTTCTCAAAACTAATTATGAAAGTCATTATTTCCCATATAAGAAGCCAGCTGTTATTTCAGTAACCATACTTACTTTATCTGATGTACTCACAGAACTTAACACTTTGCCATTTCTAATCAATTGATCTTTATAACGTGACTGCTATATAATTGTATACAGATACATACTCATGCTTACATGGGGAAAATACTGGAGAGACTGGTAAAAAGACTAAAGGTCATGAAGTGATATGCAGCAGATGAAGGTATTATACAAAAGTCAAGGAATGACATTGGGAAGAGATGAATTGCTGGAAATGTTCAAGGGATGATGGGGGAAGTCCTTACAGTTTAGGCTACAGCTTAATGTAGTGTAGGAATCAGAAACTGGAGAAGAGGGAGAGATAAGATGATCCTGGTTCTAAACTTCTCTTGCACTCATTTAACTATCTTCTATGTTACTCTGTTACTCAGTAGTTCCAGTATAGCCTCAGTAGAAGAGAAACAGAAAAACACTGAGTTTCCTGGAGCAGATATCAAAGATTTGTGACAAAAGCTCTCCCCCTTCTGTACGTAGTAAGAGGAATCGTGCAGCTGCTCCCTGACAGGGCCCCACCTAACACTGCTGGCCAACAGCTCTGTGACAAGCTGAAAACCAACACTGGCTCAACTGCAGTTAAAGACAAGGTACTGGATGCTATGACATGACGTATTTTTCTAATGCTTTAAAAAACGGCTTATTTGAGATGAATATTAGTGTGACATAGAGTACACTACTAGATGGCAGCTATCATTTTAGAAAGCAGCATGACTCCTTAAGCCATTTATAAGGGAAGTTGTTTGCATTCTTCAGAGTTTACTGTGAGAAGCTCCAATTGATGACTTTTGCAAAGCAAAACAAATCCATCTGAATGCAGTTTACAACTATTCTTTGGCTGTGGTTCACCTGTGAATTGATAACAACATACCACCCCCTCTCTCTCTTCCTCCTCCCTTTCCCCACTCTCAGGGCTGCAACCAAATTTGATTTGTGGCAGCCCCAGGACCACTCAGCTGCCTCCGAGAGTGGGAGAAATCCACTCAAGCTGTCCCTGAACAGAAGCCAGCACAAGCCTGGCAGAGGTGACTCATATAGGTTTTGTGGCTCACACACACTATGTACATGCTTCAGTGTCTGAGAGTTGGTTATGTCTACATGACAAAAAACAGACTAAAAGGTGAGAACTTCAAGTCTGGATCGCAGTTCTGCCTCCCATTTCTGTATATAATTCCAACTTGGGATGTTGGTGTTTGGCTAGGACCACTCAGCTGCAGTATGTTGGTGATGACATCTGATTACAAACAGACTAGGCATCGATAAAGATTAATCTCAACATCTCATGCATAATATAAATGCTAATTATTTTTAACTGTTTGCAATCTAGTTAACTGCAATTTTTGAAGTACACTGAAAAAACCTCTCAAAAGATATAATGTAAAGGAGCTTATGGATCATTTGGACACTTTTATAAACTCTGACATATAGCATGTAATGAGTAGCAATATTTTCCAGTGGATAGAGACACACAAAATGAATATTTGAATTTAGAGAAAATCATAGCAGGACTAAAGACTGGTCCAGACATCTTAGATGTCTGTTAAGGAAGAGCTTCTCTCTCAAGTTCAAAACTCAAAGTACAGAATTCAAAATGCAAAATATGGATATGTGTGAACCTGTATCAGTAGGCAGGAGACATTAATGCATTTTCTCCTGTCACACTGCTGAGATATACAGTATCCAGTCGTATTTTTTTGGTCTGTAGTTTGATGGACTCATTACTGTGCAAAGCATAAATTATGTAAGTAGAACTAAATATATCCTGCAAGAAGTGGGAAAATGAAATTAAATGCTTCTCCAGGCAAGTTGTCTGCAGCAGATACACCCTGATTTATTTTATTAAGAAAAGCAAGTGAGCACCAATAAAAGCACAGGCCCTAACAGACCTCTCAAAAACTGAGAAATCAGCTACCTGGGATCAGAGAGATGAAAAGTGACCAGTGACTTGTTCTTACTCTGAAGCAGTAGAGGAGGCACACCTGCATATACCAGTCCCTTCAAACCAACATCCTAATGTTTCTTGTTAGCCAGTCGGGTATCAATATCAAACTTTTGCTGTCATAAAAGAGGGAAGAGTGATTCATTTGACCAGCAGTGAGTGCAGAACACCCCTACCTCTACTCTAGCTGGGGTGAGCGCTGAAGCATCATTATTTGGGGAAAAGTGCATTACTATGGCATCAGGCAGAAGAATTACTACTATCAGCCCACAGTGCTCTCCGAGGCATTTTTTCCAGGAATTGCCTCAGGTGTAAAAAATGCCACAGGGTGCTTCAGCTTGTCTGCTCCAAGTCTAAGTAAGCACCGCTCTTCCTCTGCAGAACACATACAATTTACACTTGGTGTAATAGATAAATTAGTTCAGTTTCAAAATAGAGAGATGACAGTATGACACTAAACCTTTGCAAGTAGTTTATAGTAGATCCTCCATATAAGGCATCCTAAGAGAATGTGCCAGGAAAATGACTTTTCCATCCTCATGCATATTACTCTGTTTTGTATCTGCAAAATAAATCCATTTTTCCAGGGATTCTGTGTTTGTCATATTAAAGTTCTAATAAAGAAGGTGGACAAAAATAGAATGTGCTGTAATATACAAAATAGTTTCTTAACTCACATGTAATTAGCAGATATTTTTGTTATAGGAAACCAGTCTTTCCGGAGTTCTGAAATGCTTGAAACACAAGGAAGGGTATTTTAATCGGAACAAGACGTCTTATCTATAAAACTAAAATTGCCTTGTTAAATATAGCATTTTTGCTCAGTAGTTTTTATGTTCTTTCAAAGGAGGAAGACTTAACAGGCAAATGATGCACAGGGCTGCCCTCCGAAGTCCAGATGAAGATCTTTGACCAGCCTTCACTTGTCTGCAGAGTCAACCGTATGCTCAGTTCAGGTACTAAGTGTTAAAATGCATGTCTGTAGAAGAGAAGACCAAGCTGGAGGTCTTGAAGATGATTTCAGCACAGCGTTAGGTATATAAGCATTGCTTATGGTGCCCAAACAGGACAATTGCTTCACTTGTAAAACATGAACGAACAGTCCAGTGTGTGACTCTCCTTTGTGCTCAGCTTCACCTAACACGTGTCCCGTATAAATACATGAAACATACAGGGACATAGGAACAGAAATGAAGGGAAGTGTGTGTGGTGTTATTCTTTGGAGTGGACAATAGATTGTCATGTTTATGTAGCAGTATTTTCACTATGATTGCAAAAACCATCAGCTGTTTTTGATTTTGCAGAACCTGAGACTGGGAGACCGCACACACCAATGCTGCCAAAGGGCTGGTACCCCTACCACTGCCTGGCTCTAGAAGAAATAATGTAGGGTTTGCTGAGAATTAGAAACTGCTAGTGGCTTTAGCAGAGGCAACCCTCTCCCTTTTATTTGTTCTCTTCAGAGGCTGGAGAAAGCCTGCCTGGCTTCCTGTCTCTCTGTGTGTATGCACTAAAGAGGTATTATTTATTAAGGATATCAATCTTCTGCATGCTAGTTTCATTCTGGGCTTCCTAGTAATTTATTAGAAGCTAAATTATTTGGAAAACTTATTTCAGTTGTCATCTTTTAAATTGCTATTTCAATTGTAGTTGGAGCATATAAACCCAAAAAATTTCTCCAGGAGCAAGAAAGACCTAGGCAAATCTCTAACTCATATTCTCCTCCCATGCTTTCTATACTGGCCTAAAAGGAAATCACAGCCAACATTCCTTTAGCAGAGTTGCATCCCCTTTAAAATCTATTAAATTTGTGACTGAAAGAAACCTAGCAATCTAGATAGCCTGACATTAGGGTGCCACATTTCATAATCCTTTTGCTATCTGTGATGTATCTGCGATTTCAAATGCTTTCTTTTAAAGCCTGATCTTCAGTGTGCTTACACCAGCCCACCCCTAGAGCCGTCCCCTGTCTTAAAGCAAAGAAACTGGAGGACCGTAATAATAATGCTGCATTAAATAATGCTGCCCTTTTGCACATACTCTAATACAGCATAATTGGAGGGGAAAACCCTCTAAGGTTAAGCCTGCTGCTTTAGATGTCTCCTTGTATCACTAGATATTAAGACAGAGGGTATGTTAGATCACATAGTGTCAAAATCTTATTAATGTCATAGCCGAGTGATTAAAATGTCAATATGCTTGCTTTTTGTGGTTTTTGCAGTGCCTGAAGTCAGAATAGTTAAGGGTTTGGGCAGGAAAATCTTTAATGCCACAGATCAGAGCTGGAGAGCTGAGCACCGTGGCTATTAGACTGGTTAATTAAGTAGCAGAAATCATAGGAAAAAAATCTAATGTGTTTGGAATTAAATTCTACACTCTCTTCTCTCTCAGCTCTATTTCCTCTGAAATTTCACTACTCTCTATTCACTCTTTTCTCCTCTCTGTATTATTTTGCACACCTTCAAGTGAAAGAAAAGGCAGAAAGGGGGAAGGGAGAGGCAAGGCGCATCTCTCAGCAGTGCCTTGCTAGCAGGAGAAAGCTATAGGCTCACCACTCCTACTCCCTATGAACAATGAGTTTAAGTTACACCATTATTAGTAACCCAACAGTACTGGGGGCTAGCACTGCAATAATTCCCATGTTATGGGAGCTTCACACCACAGAATTATAAATAAACAGCTTCGTGAGGGTCCTCTTTATTAAGCAAACCGTGTTTGCCATGTACTCCTTAGAAAAATGCATGTCTTTCTAGCTGCAAAGACGTTTTATAAACCTACTGAAACTACTGCAGAAAATTACCTTGGCTTGATAATGTTCCTCCTACATGTACTCTCATCAGAAAGAGAAAGATGAACACATGAATAAATAATGATGAACCACATATATCATGAAAGGAACCTTCCATCTGCTCTTTCAGGAGGCAGAAAGGAAGAGAATGAAGGGAACGAGGGATATCTTTCGAACTGGCACATCTCCTAACCACCACAGTAAGAAGGTGCATGCAACCACGCCTAAGCACTGATGCTCTCTCCATATACAGCCTTCCTCAAGAAACATTGTCCCTCTCTCCACAGACTCCTACTGTATTTTTCAAACCACAAAATAAAGATTTTAGTCTGGCTACAAAAGCAAAAAAAGTGAGTTGTAAAAAACCTCAGAAAAACAAATTATATGCTCTCATGAAACAAAGAATGCACCACTGATAAGGACGTTTTGCTTAACAAACCTTAACCAAAGAGTCTGTTCCAATTATCAAGAGTTATCTTTACAGGGGAAAAAAAAAGTCCTTTAATAATAATAATAATTTATGCATAAAAATAACTGTATACATTTGATTTCTTTTTGGCACGCTCCTCCTCACATGAGGAAATCCCCAAAATCTGCTTGCTCACTTCTCCTTCAAATTAGACACCTAGGAGGCACAGAGGGAGGATTCTTCCTTAGCTGTACAAATGTTTCCATCATGGTGTTTGCTCTGTTTTGTCTCTGTCAGCAGCTACAGGGCAACTTCAACTCCTATTTTTAATGAAGAAAGAGACAGTACACAGATGTTTGTAATTAAAATCGCAGCTCTAACAAGGAAGGAAGGACAGATGGAGAGACAGATTTATCAATCAACTAGCTGCATGAGTCCCGATGATTAAATTCTCCAAAAGCTGCATCCAAAGTATAAAAGTGAATTTCAGGATGAGATCCTACCCATTGAATAGCCTGTTGCAGGTACCAATAGAAGTAAAAAATATGTGGTATCTTTGCCTTCAATGAAGAAAAATGCACATGGATACTTCCATGAATAGGTCGCAGCACAAGGAAGAATATTAAAGTCAGGCAGCTTGGAACCCCTGAGTTCCTGAACTGGATCCAGTTTAGAGCCCTGGCACATAGCTGGTGGATTTATCTGAGCTGTTCCCCTGCTCCCCCTTTCTGACTCACCCTCTCCAGGATGTAACCACTTCAGTAGCAAGGTTGCTGAAAGAGTTTGATGTCAGTGCCTGAGCTGCCAAGTTTGTTGTTTGGCATCTTAGTACAAATGTCATACACTCACATCTTCATGTTTTGTATTCAGCCTGTGTGGACATTTTCCCCTGCCTCCTCTCTTACTTGTACTGACTGAACTCAGTACAGGTCCCAGGGTAAAGGGTATTCTCATGCTTTAGTTTTTCAAAATGTATAACAAATGCTAGTCCTATGGAGTAATACCCATTTTCCAAATTTGACTTAGTTTATTAACATCAAATCAAATTGGAAAGCTGATCATTTTAAATGCAGAAAATGTTTCATGTTCCTTTTAAGCAATCTCTTAAGAGTGCCCTTAAGTGAGCTGAAATGCCTGCTGTGAAATTCCACCCTTTGCTTACTGAAAGAGTACATCTACACATAAAGGAATTTTTAAATCTATTGGTATTTTTAGTGAGCTGTGCTATCAGAGTAGCTTAAAGAAAACCTAATCTAAAAAAAATCACATTTTTAAGTTGTAAGGGACTGGGGCAAAGCTAAGAATGAAACTGCAGACCTGAAATTGTGAATTACATGATCTCTAAATATACTTTTTTTGGCAAAAAGTAGGCATTTTACTTTGCATTTTTGAAATGCAATACAGAAGCAAAAGAAAAGGCCTGCCTTTAGAAAATGCAATACAGAGGTAATCAGAAAAAAAAGATGTGTCAATTCTATTATCTGGAACTGCTATTCACTGACGCCTTCCGCAAAGAAAAAAAATATAATTGTTAATCTTTATTTGGCACATTGTGTATTCAGTGAATAGCACTTGGAATTTAACACTTGGATAAACATTTAACTATCTGGCACTAACTAAATACATCACTATTAAGGGGAATTTATGTAAAATATAATCCCACTAAGCAGCAGTGATTACCATTCAGTATCATTAGGGTAAGCCAGTTTACTGGGAGACAGTCCAATAAAAAGCAGTCACCTTGATTTAGTATAGTTATACTGTAATAATATATTATATACAGCACTTAATGAGGAAACATTTCTGGATTATGTGTGTCCAATATCATGACAAGGCAACAGCCCATGAGCTAAGATGCAACAACATCCTTCTCCAGCAAAAAGAAGGAACACTTTATAACACAGTATTTGAGCCAAAACTCCCTCTTAAAAAATATTTGTCAGGATCCCCAACTTTTAGCAGGGCATTTGCCTAGAAATCTTTGCAGGTAAGCTTAATGGCCTGCACTGGGCTTGACTGAGCTGGTCCAATTCAGTTTGAACCCCTGGCTCTGTTACAACAGATGATCTGTGTTAGTGGCAGACTAGAAATTCTTGCTGGTCTGAAATGTGGGGTTTTGGTTTGATTGCTTCCTACCAGCCACTCAGGTACCTGCATTTAGCTTGATTTTTTTTCTTTCAAAAATTTTATCTTTATATCTGTTTCTCCATTCTTCTTTTTCTGTCCTTCCTCTAAAATAAAAATCTCACATTCCACTGTATTCCTTGTTACTCATCCGCTTAGTTTCATTTCTTCCCGCTTCATTTCAACTCCCTCTCCCTCCCTTGGTTTGAATAGACATTAAATGCATTATGCCTGCTCCACTGAAGTCCAAAGATGCTGAATCAAGATTCAGTAGTACCTCAACAGACACTAGTTCATGTGTCCAATACGTAAAGAAAACAAGTCCTACAAGGTACTGTGGGTAGCTTAGTGCTAACTCTTAATATTTTAGTAGTTTACAAGCCAAACTAGGAATAATAATAAAGTCCTAAAATCTTTGTCATAGGCTAAGGACATCATCTTCCTAAAGAATACTTTAATCTCAACACATAACCATAAATTTCAGTAGACAGTTAGCAATGATACTGTTTAGGTTTTATCTTATTGGAGGAGGATGTTCTAGCTTTCATCTGCATATTACCTCTTCATGGATAACACCATAAATATCTGTTGCTTGTTTGAATGTTCAGGCTGAGACATTCACATGTCACGACTAATATGCAGGCCTGTGTCTGCTGGGTCTGAGTATACATGCATGGGTGGCTTCCTTCTCCTTCCAAGATCACAGGTGGGAGACATATAACAGGGATCGCTGGAGGGCACACCCAAGGAGGATCAAAAATCCTCCTGGAAGAGAGACTGCTGCTAAGAAGAAATGGAGATGCTAAAGATCAAAGAGGAATAAGAAAGCAGGGAAATTCTATTTGTCAGTGAACTTAATTCTGCTAGTTACCAGTTGTTTTAATAAGCCACTAATCCAATTAATACCATTGCCTACCCCCTTGGTTGTGCTAAGCTCTCTTGATGTGCTTATGCACAGCCTTGTGTTGTCACAGCTTACGTGTTTGTAAAGCGTGCTAAAGCTGCAGGGATGCTGAAAGCTCTTTTTTTATTCATATGAAACAAGTGTGGCCGGAAGTTAGAGGGTCAGAATAGGGCCTATAGACAGTTATTGTTTTAAGCTTTAATACTATGCAAGCATTCACAATCAGAAAAGCATTGTTCATTGGCCACAGTCTGCATGAAATGACAGTCACATCATTTTATTCTTCTCAAACAGTTTCTTCAAAACAGAGAAAGGTTAGTGTGCTGATGTTTAAGAATATGTTTGCTTGAGCAAGCTCTGAAATGTGGAGCTTTTTCTCCGTGCTCTGCTCCACGAAAGGGAATGGAGAAAACTTAAGATGTCTAGCCAATGGGAAAAAATGAAAGTGATTTCAGTTGTTTGTGCCTTAGAATAACTCCGCTATGACAAAAGGTTCTACAACTTAGTTTTTTCTATGTTTGGGGTAGGAGGATAGATATTTTCACGCTAAATGTGAGAGGGCTGTGGAAACAAAAGACAAAATGAATATTTCTTAATCCTCTGTGTACTAAAGAGGTACCAGGCTTCACTGAAATCAGATGGCACTTAGTGTTACCAGTTAAGCAGATAGCTGCCTACCTGACTCTGCAATGAATAAATAAGAGTAAGAACACTATAAGGAATGTCCAAAAACTTAATAGATAAAAATAGGCAAAGCTCAATTTTTCTTTTAGAAATCAAAGGCAATAGTAGCATCAATAATACATTTTAAAATTTCAGGGTTTTTTTAGTTGAGCCCTGAATTACAGAATTATAAAACTCTAAATTTTCCATGATTTTTCCACTCCAGTAGAGGAACTGTTCCATCTTCTATGGCCAGTGAAGATCAGAAAAAGGAACATCAAGCATAGGAAGCGCGAGTACTAACTAAATTCAACAACATATGGAAGCCACGGCTATGAAGAACAGAATAAAATGAATTTCCAACTCAAATATAACCTCTGTGTAAACATATGGTTGTGAGAACTGGAAATCCACCAAAATAATTAAAGAGAGAAAACTAGATGCCTGTGAAAGCAGGTGCCTATCAAAGATTCAGGGCATTTGATGAAAAGTTTCACCACTGATGAAGGAATGTGAGAAATCTGCTGTCTCTGCAGATATCCAAGATTTTCTTAAGCACTCCAGATGCTATCACAGGCTCCTCTGGGATGCCATCAAATACATTTCAGGAAACCCACTGGTGACTTCCAAGAGAAAACCTGAACAAGAAGCTTTAGGTAAGAGGGATGAGCACATGGTCCCTACCCCATAACACTGGAACAGCAGCAAGTGATGGCAAAGGCTTATTACAAGTTGCTCAGGGAATTTGTAACAATGTTATTTTCTCTGATACAATACAGCCAGTATATTCTAAACAAAGCATGTCTCCAGCATACAGCCAAAATACCTTCTGGGGCAAAGCAAAATACTATTAAGAAACTCTCCGCGTTATGGGAAGAAAAATGATGTGCTAAAGTAGCCTTTGAATAACGCTGAGATTTCCAGTTACAGGCATGAATTTAAAATTTTCATGTGTCACATGATGGTTCCTTGAGTTACCAGGTATCAGCAAAGCTCAACCAGTAGAAAATAGGACATCTTAGCCAGCCACATCTTTAAGGTAAGGTGCATTATTTCAAATCTTTCCAATGTTTCTAAATCCTTTTCAAAACTGGGGCCTCGCCCTCTCACTTAAGTTTATCTTCATTGCTGTGATTTTGCTTAACCATTTTTACACACAAACATGTACACTCATACTCTTAGTCTCCTAAAAAGTATATGTAAGAAAGTATTTCAAATGCATGTGCCAGCCCTTGCACTTCGACTACGTGTCAGACATTTTCAGAGCCAGGTGCTGAAAGCTGGGATTAGTGGGCATTTTCAGCCTCTTATACTGCGTACAGCAGAGCCAAAAATAACATTCTCAGCAGACTTTTCAGATTTCTTATTTATCAAAACTGGGTTATTTATGTCTCCTATAACTTCTTGTATCTGAAACACAGCATGTCTGGACTAGCAGTAACTTTTTTTTTTGTTTTTACAGCAATGATTATGTCCCAGAGAGCCTGCTGTTTAAAAGAAAAGCTCTATTTCCTTTTTGCTTTCTTTCTCTCAGACAGTCCTTTCTTGTGGACCTTTATTTGGGGTCTTAGAATAAATGCATTTTTTTGATAGGCACAGTATTTATGAAATGGCTCTTAACAGGTATAAATTCGTATATGTTGATTGAAAATGATGGCCAATATTGTTTTCTTTAGTAATCCCTTATACAAGAAAATTAACCAATTGTTTCCAATATCCAGTAGTAACACGTACCCATATTTTTCTTTGGGTGCGAGATACAAAATAAAGCAATTATACTTCACTTACTTCATTCCAGAAATGTAAGCGTATGATCTTTCAAATTACTTTTCTCCAGTATGTGTCTTACTCATACTTCTGAGGTTTGTGCTTTTTCTGCTTGTTATGATCATTCTACACTCCATGTCATTGTAAACAGTCTGCTTCCAGATCAGCAAAATTCTTTCTAGACATTAACACATCAATCCATGTCTGTATAGAATTAATCCAGATTCTATGGAGCAGACAATGGAGTAACTTGTTTTAATGTACAGTTGTTAAAAGAAAACACGTAATACATGACTTTCACCTCTTGATTGTATATAAGCCAGTAAGTCATTCAGTGCACGGCTGGCTCTGGTTTTTTGCTGCTAATAATGCTTATGGATCATGTACCCCAGCCTTTCCTTAAAAATCTGAATTATAGGAAGTTAAGCAGACTGCAAGCGCTTGCAGGTGGAGAGAGATCAAGTATTTGTGTTTTTCTTTCAGAAGCAAGGTGGACAGAATCTCTGCTTATGCGAATGATGTAGATCCACAGAGGTGAAAGGAGATCTTACACTGCCTGTGAATCTCGACTAATGTCGCTGCAACCTTATGGCTGCAAAGTCCCCAGATATGCCAGTTAACTTCTCTGAGAATGCTGAAGGAACTCCACACAAAATGAGGTATGTCATTATTCTAAAGCATTTGTAATACATGTTTATGTCTTATTCTTCTGTCATTGTTGCCTCTTTCACCTTAACCTCCTCAGTTTTCTCTAGTGCCACAAGCTGACAGTTTCTCTAGTGCCACATATGACCAGCCTCAGACAGAAGTGCTGGTGACAGACAAGAACTAAAATATCTGCATAAATAGGAATATATATATTTCCAAACAATGTCTCCTAAGGAAACCATCTGTGCAGGATTTTCAGACCCAGATCTCAGATGTGAAGAGCTATGCAACTTTCTCCTAGACAAACTGTAGTTAAAACAATTTGAATTTGGCTTGCCAAATATTTACCAGCAGTTATCACATTCAGCTGACTATTTGACTCACCCTTCTGTACTATAGCATATGTGTGTGCATGCACCTTAATTTGACTGGTGTGACAAATGGCAGAATAGCTCCTAAAGTCAGGCAGGAGGTATCATGTTCCAGGGCATTACAGCTGTCTAGGATTATCAACAGATCAGCTTTGAGAAGGAGAGTGAAAAACAAAAGAAAACACAGCAGATTACAGAGAAAGAAATGAAAAGTTACAATATTCATCATAATTTTGTCATCTCTCTCTATACAGTAGAAAATATGAGAAGAAAGTAATGTTTTAACATAATGAAGATTTAAAGGATTGTATGCAAAGTAAATTGAACTATAATTTTCACTGTATTCTTAGAGACTAGGGAATTTAACTGACATTTCTGCAGCAGCCACAAGCCTATGCTACATTCAGATAGCAATTAAAGCAGTGTAATGGTCACTGGAACATTCATGTGTACATGGAGTATGCAAAAAAAAAGAAGTTGTCCTTTGCTAAAAATCTCAATTTGTTGTAGTAAAACTGGGTTTAACTACTGATTTTGGCTGGCAGTAGATGGGAGTGGGTTGCATTAGCATATTAGTAATATACTAAATTTTATGTAAGATAAAATAATATTTTTATCTCCAAGTCTTAATGCAGTGAATAAAACTAAACTTCTGTGATTTACAATACTACCATGAACTCCCAACAAAATCATAGTCCTATAAAATTCTCTTAAAATAAACTATTCCTTGCATGGCTTTTTTCTCTCACATTAATATGATGATTTACTGAGCTATAATCTAAATGTATACTTCATTAATTTAATCATACACATGGAACTATGCTAAAAGAGAGCACAATAACTATTTGCCAAATATTATTTAAATTATCTCTGCATCACAATTAACAGGTACTTTAATAGAAACAATTTTTCATTTCTAATTATTATTGTATAATCATTTATATACAGACACAAAAGTACAGTGTATCTCATACCTAGGTATCATAAATATGATAATATAGCCTATAACTAAAAATCAATCAGTCAAGTACATATTAAGATGTTAACTGGATGGATGAGACCTATGAGAAAGTGTTTAGAAAGCTGATTCTGTACCTATTTGTTGAATCAATCTATTATATGCAATTTACCTCAGTCTCTGAAATCTTTTGAATGTACTGCTGTTCTCATAAAATTATCTCAAGACAAAAGTCTGTTCCCCAAATCATCAGAAAACCTTGAGAACTAAAGCCTGCTGTCCAAAGAGACTTGGCCAAACTTAGGTATGGAAGTGTCCAATTCCCGTGAGACAGATTTGATTTTCTAGTTCCTAAATTACCAGCAAGCTGTTTAAAAAATCTGTCCTGTCTGACCCATCTAATTTTCAGTGCATTATTTTAGTTGCCTTTAATCTTAGGCAAATGTAAATATGTGCAGATAAGTAGCATACAGCAGCTCAGTAGGGCTATATCCATGCTACTGACTTATACACAAAGAGCATGGGAAATTGCAGCGAAAATAAATTTTCTAAAACTACCCCAAAGAGAGAGGTCAAAATCCTAAAAATCTGTTTATCTGATCTGGCAGCTACAAATCTAGAAGAGAACAGGTTTTGGAAGGAAGAGCAAACTTCTAGACTGAGACAGAAGAGAGTCATCTGGTTGCAAGGAAGCATCAGTAAGTTTGCTTTACATCACTAAAATTATTTTGTATCTGCCAGACTTGTTCTGTAACACAGATGTGTCACCTTCATAGGCAAAATAGCAAACTGTTATTTACACAAGTTGTCACTTTTCATATGATCTTCTTTTTGGTACTTATTGTTTAAGTATTACACTTAAAAGTAGTGGAAATAAATCCAACCGAAGGTTGGATTAAAGTATTGGATATACCTTATAAATAAATCCATAATAAAAATGATTCAGCATTCCCAAAAGATGGTTGATCTAAACCTCAAAGATTTTATTACTTTCTGGCTGATATAGCCTTCTAAAATAATGAGAATTAAAACCAGACTACTATTAAATGCAGACACTGTTATAATCCATTTTTGACTTGATCTGGATGGTGCTTATATTCAGCGGTGAAAAACCTCATGAAGTATTTTACACCAACTAATCCAAAAGGCTTTGATTTGTAGAATACCATCATGTGAAAAAAACCAAGACTTACTAATAGTATGTACTTTTGAGTGTATTGATATTTCCAAAGAACTAGCTCCTTTTTAAATAAAGAATTTTTAACCATGGCTTGTACCTATCCTGAGAAGTTTTTCAACCTGAAATTGTACACATATTTTTCTTCTGGCATAATCTGAAGCACTAAGAAAGTTAAACTCAGAAAAGTCTTACAAACTGTCATCTTCATTATCTTTTTGTCTACTGGGAGTGGGGACAAGCATTCTAAAGTTTGTGGTGAAAATGACATCTTGTTCCATTCTGATTTTATTTTTACCATACTATATATCAAACTTAGACCATCTCTGGATATCCAGCCTAGTTCTGCTAATTGAAACTCCTGAAATTAAGAAACCTGGGATTGGAAATGTGAGGAGAAATACATTACAAATGGGAAACTATGCTCTTTCAACCAGAATTAGCAAGCAGCTTCCTTATGGTTCTCCCCATCTTATCAGGCTTATTTCTCCTTTTCTGTTCTTTTCTTCTTGAATGATCAATTAAAAAAGTAATCGTGCTACTTCATCGTGGAAAAAGGAATGGGCTACAGCTGTTCCAAATAATCAGGTATTTACCTGTCCCTGTCTTTGTTGCTACTGCAATGTTACAGACATATGGGTTAAAAACCCCCAAAACTCAATAGAGCCAATCTAGCAGCCTACTGCTTGAGTCAGTCTTTCTGCCACATTTTAATTCACTGATCTCATATGATTTAAAGTTTGAAAGGTCCATACAACTTACTGTTTTGTGCCAGAGCTTGAAGCAGACAGTCCAAGCATCCTTCCAAGCTATCTGTTGTGCTGTCAGTGGATGTTATCTTCAGCTTTTTCAGGGCTTCACTTAAATTATCTGCTTAATAAACACAAAGGAAAAAGAAATCAGTGCCCTCATTAATTTGGTAACAATGCTATAGTCTTGAATGTAAATAGTTAGTATAAAGTAAACAGTTCCTGTATCAATGACAAAGACATGTATGGTCTATGTTCTGAGGATACAAAAAGCTAGGAGTCAAAGGTTATAGATGAAATTAAACTTTTCAAATTTATATATACATTTATCATTTTGCATCTGAGAACAGGATGTCAGCAGGTGCTTTATGAAATGACACAGAATAGCAATTTATCCATCAGTATTTTCTCAGCCTTGCTGGTACAGAAAAGCAGCACCCATTTCTTTGCTTCTCCTCTTGTGCGTGGGAATGAAATAGAATGGAAATAAGCACATCTTAATCTTCTTCATCAATAGAGGCAAAGCAATTGAAAATGCCAATTTTTACAGGCTGTGTAGGCTTCCATCTTGACTATTCACAGATGCCTAGTGCTAAGCTTAGAGCCTTTTAAGAATTATGCCCTTTTCCACCACAATGTTACAAGCATCATTGTTTATACGAATTAACTCTTTTAATTCAACTGATCCATAAAAACAGATGGCATCTTCTTGAAATAATAAAGTTCTGTTGTCGATTTCAGGTAATTAACTCTTCCCTCTTTAAAAAAAACCCACCACCACCCAAATGCAAATAACATGACATCATTCTCAGAAGACACCTATTTTCCCAGTAAAGGTTGGGGTAGTATAACTGTCACCATTTTGAGGATTCTATCTATTCATGAGCAAGGTTTAAGTGCTGGCAGCTGCAGCCTGAGCCTCTGGTAAGCCCACTGATGACTAACCTCACTCTGAATGGACTATTCTTTTAAAAACGAGTGCTGATTCAGTTTCCATGCCAACTCTGACAGTAAGCAGAAAGTGTTACTCAAAACAAATAATGTTAAATAGTGTCTCACTGTGTTTTGTTCCCAGTGCCTGATCGAAGAGCCTTGACCCAAGCCCAACACAGCCATAGGTGCAGTTTTCTTTTCAATGCATCACAGGTATCTTCTGAGCCTGACTGGCAGCGAGTGCTGCCTTAGAGCTTCACACCAGTGTAGGAAGCCATCATAGGTGAGCTGGCACCTGCTGTGCTCTGCCTCCTCCTCACTTGCCTACGTACGGGATGGTGCAAAAGAAAGGAGTGGAGACACAGCAGGCATCCCATGAAGAGGGTGGAATCTCACTCCTGGAGCTGCTTTGCTTCTCAGCCAAAGCTGTGGCTTTTGTTCCACCTCCAATTTTAATTAGCATATGCTTTTGTAGTTCAATATCCCATACAGATAAAGGTAAGATACTTAATTTTTGAAGTGCTCAGTATTTACATACAAAATTGCTTATATGTTTCTATGATCAGGCAGTTATTTTGTCTATTCAGTAATGAGATCTTCAAAAGCTTCCTCCCTACTATCTCCTCACTATGCTGAACTGCCACCTTCTAGAACAAGCTATCGGGAAAAAACCCCTAAATTTTATTTCCCCTCATACTAAATGACTCTCTAGCAGGCTTACTACAGCACTTTTCTTGAATCACATTTAGCCAACAGTAAAGTTGAACATGCACTGCGCAAAGTCTCACTGCTTAAATACATTATTCAGGAAATACCACAGGAATTTGTCAAAAGACACAGGTGTAGGGTACGCAATGATCAGCCCCAGTACAACAACTTAACATTGTGCATTCCACGTCCTCCTATACCTTCTTCACCTGCCTCCTTCTCATATTCTTCTCTTCAGTTTTCTGCTAATAGAGCACCAATTCTCTTCCCTCCTTACAGGCATCTCATCTCCCTGTATATTCACACACTTAACTTTGAAACCACAGCAACATTTACAGTAAGAAGACTCAATCCATCATATATATGAAAAGCAAGGGTTCCTATAATCGGGGGAAGAAGAAAATGCAAAGATAAGAAATTCACTGTCACACTAGATTTTGCAGACTGTGAACAGAGACTATTGTCAGAGAGCACATTCAGACTTTATTTCTCACTTACAGCCCCTTCTACTTCACTTGTGCTCAATAAATCACAAGATACCACTTATTATTTCATTTTTCTGTGCAGAAATGAGTGCTTTATATCAAATACTTGTTATTTCTTTCACTCCATGCCACATCAGAACCTGCACTAGAGTTAGGAAAGTCTCCCCAGTCTATTTTCCTGCCTCCTCTTTCTGTTCAATGCCATGAGAAATTTTTCTGTGGAAAGTCCACTATTCTTATACTACACAATTACAGATGATATGCAAAATTATGCATTTTGGGCAAAATTGTTCAAATGTGACTATTCAAGTATTTCATTCCCTATGACAAACAACTCAATTTTTCATGGTCCCAAGCATGTGCACATCCCACTGACATACATGGACATTTAACTGCAACTTTAGACACTCTTCAAGTATCAATGGGCACTGGTGGCAATGGTACTTGTGGCCATACTACTTTTAAAATATCTTATGAAACGATGCTGCACTGTGTGCCAAATTGCCATTCCACTAGGTATACTCGGATGCTGTGATTATTTTTAAAATAACATAATAGTAGAGATTAATTTAGAAACCATATGCATAAAATGTGCTTCTAAAATAAATTACAATAATCCTTGATTTTCTAATAAGCATACAACTCTAAACTTCTTGCAGCTTGATACTTAATCACTCTGTGCTGAAGAAGAAAACATAATAGGAATACTGCAGAAACAACAGCTCTCTTGACACAATGTCAGAAGGCCAAGAGCACAGAGGGAAGAAACCATCCTTCCAGAAAGAACTTACTTGCTCACTTTGGTTTTTTCTGTCCTAGTCTGTCTCCTTTCTAAACTGCGTTGATACCTTAAAAGAGACAGTTACTTTTGAAACCAAACAATCTTGGACATGTGCAAATACATCTTCAGCAGATTCAGAGGTTTTGTTATTTTTAAAATTTTTTTCTTTTGTTGTCCTGAAAAGAACAAACCCTTATAATCTGAGATGACACTGACAGGGATATTCAGAGAGAAGTGCTGTAGTGTTTCAGAGGGCTCTCATCATATAATCACACAAGGCTTCCTGACTCCTGCTGTTTCACAGTTGCCCTAAACCCATCATTTAGTGAAGAAGCTGCAAATGCTTCTCTTCCAAGTACAAAACCCCTGTTGTTTCCTTCTGATCATCTCCTGCGTACTTTTGTGTCTCTTCCTCTCCATCTACAGAAGCTGTTTCCAGTAGGCTTGTTGCTGCACAGGCTGATCAGATTCTCAGCAATAAAACCCCATCAAATAAAAGCAATATAAGGAATTTTTTTGGCTGAGTATCAGAGAAACGTGAATAGGTACATTCTGTCAACATGCAAGTCATGTGAAAGCTCACATTAGTTAGGAAGATCTAAGGGGGCAAGATTATGATGGTAAAGGTAAAAATTGGCAACTAACGTTCCCTACGGTACAGTTGGTCAACAACGTGGTATCATGTTGTGTATTTGTGAGGCATCAAGTCTGAAGTTCAACAAAAGTATCAACTACTTTGTTGATGACCCTAAGCACAGAAGTCTCTCATAATTACATCTGGCTTACCGTATTGCTTTCAGAAAAATTAGTTATCTTATCTGGACAAAAAGCTCTGAATCCCACAGACCTTAATCCTACATATCCTAATGTTACAAACTGATAAATTAGGAAGTAGAGTCTGCCAAGAGCTGTCAGACCTGTCTGGCCCGTTCCACCTACGGTTGCATTTTGTCTTCACCAATAACTACTCCTGCACATACACTTACAAAAAAATGAGGCGGTTTAAATACTTTGCCCACACTGCTTTTTGGTAGCACAGTATTACTACTATCTTTTGCAACCTTTTGCTATCTCTTGTGCAGGCATTTTTATGGAGAAAATTAGTCAGAAACTAACATTAGTGAATGTTTTAATACTCCATTTCACTGTACTCTTTTTTTCTAAGAGCTCTTCTGTGACTCATTCCTATTTGCAGTCACTGATTCGTTTTACACAGAAGAAGTGTTCTTTCATCTAGTAAAAATTTGGTAGTTGATCAGCTTTGTTTAGGGTCAGGGCCACAGGAGTGCTGGTTAGACTGCAAAAAGTTTGACAAGGCACCCAATAGTCTTTCTAGTAATGCAGCTTCTGAGGGTAAGAAGCAACTCTTCAATTTTGCTCTGAGTCCACAGCATCTTCACCCAAATCACAGGAAAAGCCCTGCTCCAAAACTGATGTTAATAAGATATTTAGAATGCCTTAGCTGAGCACTTTTGTCTGGACTGTTTGTTTTTCATGAATCTTAAAACATTTTTTCCAGTATAGATATTTTCTCTACATATCATTAACACTGACTGTCTTTTGAGTGACACTTCATAGACTGTTGTTATTAAAGAGACTATTACATTATACATGCAACTTAACAGATAAGGAATTCAAAATTAATAGATACTGAAGTGGGACATAATGAAACATGCTGATCAGATAAAAAAAGAAGTTCGAGCAGTTCTGCTATTACAGGGATGGTGGCTGTATTAACACCTGAGCCTTTTGAGTCTGTTCCACTGCCTCTCAGGAAACAATGAGATGTCAAACTGAGCAGAAGGAATGGTGCCATTTTGTGTGTCTCCTTGTGTTATAATAGCATAAATCTCTTAAAAATATAAGTGAGTACATGCACATGGGCTAGACTGCAGAAACTACTTCATTTTCTTGTACAGACTCGAACTTACTAGAATTTCAGTCCAAACTAACCCCTAGGGGAAATCCACCCCAGGCTCACCACAGTCGTTTTTGATGAAAAGTGTATTCTGAGGTGATATTATTTGAGAACCTGACACAAAGATCAGACACATAATCCATCTGGGTGAGATTTATATATTTGGCCTGAATTACTTTTTGCAGCAGAAAGCCCAGCAGCTGGTGAGATCAACTTTGGTCTTTAATGACCCCAGATGCCACTTCCCCAAAGAAAACAGCTGACGCAAAATTATGAGAGCCCTTTAGCTCACAGGACATTGAATAAGCTGGCAGAAATGTACAGGTCCTTTTTGAACCCATATAAACCGAGACATTTCCTCTTGGATAATTTTTCAGAAGATACCTACTCCAATACAAATGTTCACATCAACATGCAAAATACTCCAAATACAGAGTTTATTGAGGACAGAAGAATCTTGTTCTCACGTTTAGCCCATTGCCAAAAAATACTCCATCCCCTCCCATCTTTGTAGCAGCTGCCCTCAAGTGCTCCCAAGTGCACAATGTTTTCTGTCAAACCACCCAAAGCCATCGTTAGAGACAACTCTTTGCTCCTAGCCCATCTAGGAAATTTTTAAACCTGGCATCTAATCAGGAGGTACCTATATGCTGTCAGAGGTCAGTAGTGAAGAATTTGTTTTTGATTAGGAATGCCAGAAGACCTGGTACAGACAGACAAGACCAACATCTTAATCAGGAAAGAACTTTTTTTAAAAAACAGGAACCCTGTTTGTTTCTGTCCTACCATGTTCATTGAAGTGGGTTAATGCTTTTTTCCCAACAAATTTTCTAGTTCCAGGGATATAATGATGGATCATTAACTGCAGGGCTCCTTCTGCAACCTGTTTTTTATGTAGGTACATTTGCTCTACTTTTCTAGCATAGTAACTAATTTTAATGAGAGTGTCTATTTTTGACAGCAGTTCAGCTGCTTCATTCTTAAACACTTTCCGAATCTTAGATATAGGCCATCTGGTCTTAGAGACTTGTTACACTTTCATTTATCCACTTGCTTCTGCATCTGTTCTTCTGACACGGGGCTTCATTTTTATTACCTGAAAATACTGACACACGATGACTCACTGCCACCTGAGCACTAAGCTACCTAATTAGTTTTGGTAATTATCAGCTCAGCCTATACACACTAACGGCTGCTTAGTCAATCTGTATTCAAAATCAGGATAGAAACCTAAACAAAGTGGCATCAGCCAGCAGTTGGTACACTTGGAATCTCTTGCCAATGCAGAATTTTCTGTTTGCTTTTTTATCCCCCCCCAGCCCTTGGAGGACATTTGATATCTTTGAAAATAATTTCATGTATTATTTTTACTGTAGTCACAGATGAACAATAGATTCTAATATAAAAGCATTTACACTATGGCAAGGTATATGGATCTGTAGCTGCTGTAATTGGTTACTGCACATTAATGATCCTCTGTTACTTAAATCATGACTTGCAAAGGCTAGACTATAAGAATGACATTTCAGAGGATTTTGCAGAACCTTGGAAGATTTTTTTCTCTTTCCTAGGAAAATGTGGTACAGATTTAGGTAACTTTATATTTCATAATTAAATACTGCAGATCTGGAATTACGTTAAGGTCTAAAGAAAGTGATCAAAATTCAGTGAAATCAACGTAACTTTACTGCTTTACAAAAAGGCCTAAAAGATTTTGCTTAAAACCAGTCCTAGAAGAAGAATGAAATAGACTTTTTTCATTTAATAGAAATTTGCTTGATAAAGGGAATCTGTAGTGGATAAATTTCATTTAAAAATCATCTAATGATAGAAAAAGGAATTATTTCAAATAATTTGGTTAAAAAGACCTTTTCTGGTGCTCTATTACTAGCAGTAGTTGAAAAAACCATCAAGATGGCTACCAATTTGTAAAGAATTACAATTTAACTGACAAGACTGTATTTGTATTTGCACATTGTATTTTCGTATAGCTTTTTTTCTCCAGGTGCCTGATCTTCACTGAGTCATACTACCAAAATGGTTTTAAACACACAGAGTTCCAGATTTAAATCAACCCACATATATTTCACCATACAATACAGTGCATGCCAGGATGTACACATGAAGAATACTGTTTTATCCAAGGGACACCTCTCTCTTTCAGGACAAATGTTCTGTCAAAGAACAGCTGAACGTCTTCTCATATCCTCCTTCTTGGCAAGTGGTTCTCCTTTTATTTACCAGATACTACTAAAAATGCAGGATCACTTCCTTTCTCACTGGCAATTACAAATTTACTATCATTACATTATGTCATCATGCTTCAAAGCTATGAATGTGCTTGCTTTCAGAAGGTATTTATAAAGTATGAGGGAAGCAACGCACTGTGTAAGTGAATGGGAGAACAGAAAATTTAGGGTTAAAAGTATTTGTGTGGGAAGTGGGGTTTCTAACAAGAGATTTTCATGTTCCAGAATTACTGCACATTCTGGATTCTTTAGGAGTCTTCAGATGCAGGTACAGATTACACTCAGCACTTCTATAAAGCAGACCACAACACATCATGGGCAGGTTTCAAGAAAGCATCAGGTATCACATGGGGCAGGAGAGGATCCAGTTCTTTGTGGGAACATTCAACTGTAAATGCTTCTCTGTACATGCCCACCCCACTTAGTTTATGACATGGCTTCAAAGTACTGCAACATAAAAGGCAAGAGAAGGTCTCGTCCACCAGATTATTCCGGATTACTGCCTGCCCTATGCACAGAATGAAAAAATTTAGTGGGGGCAAAACAACAGGACCAAAATGACTACTGTCACTTCATAGTCCAAACCTGTTTCTTGCTCATGCTAAAATAAAAACTCATCAAGCTAATTAAAATAGATAGCCTAAAGCAGACATTTGGAATAGAATATAGCTCTTTCTGAAGAGTCAGTAAATGACTGAAACATGATCCCGGAAAAAAAAGGAATAAACTTAACACTAATCAAATCCATCATTCCCTACAATGTTATATTACATATAACCATATGGAGCAGTATAGAAGAGACAAGCTGCATGTCTGCATGCTTCTATGCACACACACACACATGCAGCTAGCAGGACTAGCATCTCTCTACTGGCTCTTTTTTGATTTATTTTAGGTGCTTTATTATGTTCTTTTGTCTTCTTTCTTTTGCTTTTCTGCTCTTCCAGATGATTTCTGCCTGAAGCACTTTTAATCTAGCAAGCAAGAGTCACTTTGTCAAGGCAAGACAGCAAGAACAGAGAACAGGTGCTAGAAAACAAACAAGAAAATTAAACTACAGAAACAGTACAGTCTAGAAATAGCACATTTAAAACGAAATGTATTGAGCTTTTTCAGCTTTATCTTTTCTTTGAGATGATCTTTGCCTACACTACTGTGTCTAACCTTTTCTGACTGTACCTACTGTAGAAATCTTGATCCTAATGTGACTCAAGTTAGCTGACTACAAATGCCAATCTAAACATTACACAAACAAGAGGAAAACATTTTCCTAAAGTGCTTTTTAATTTTTTGTTAAATTATTTCCCTTACTGTATTAGAACACTGATTTCTTTTGTTGCATAATTTAATGAGGCTGCCAATTCTCTGTACTTTTTCTAAGTTCTATACAAAATATGGCTTATTAAGCAACAAAATAACACATATGTAATGCTAAAAGTTAGTCTGAGTGGACATTTGTAGGATGTTATAATGCCGGACAACAATTTAGACTTGAAGTATACATTCCTAATCAATCTAAAAAGCTTACTCTACTGTTAGCTTTTTCGATAAACAAGTTAAAATTACTTTTTCTTCTCACTGAGCCTAAAAATAAAACAAATACATAAATAAATAAATTAAAATCAGGCAATACAAAGCTGAGGATACAAAGTTTCAGGACTGAGAAAAATTCTCTTTGACTTCAACAAGCTCTGGTTCTGGTCTTCGGCCTACCCCCTGCAATAAAGTGCATATCAACTGTACAATACAAGTGCACAGTGCAGTATCTGTCATAACTATACTTATGATACCAGCTTGAGTTACTGAACAAATACAGGATTTGATTCTGTATAAAGCCCTCAGGCACATCTTTCACCAGCAACAGTGAGAACTTTGTCTGGATAAGATACCCAGGCTCAAAATTTGTACTGCTAGATCTAATTGTATGTCACATCAGTGTTCTTCTGTCAGATGTTATGAAATACTAATCTCTGACCACACAGCACTTTTCTCACTATCATGAATTCCCTGAAAACTTTAAATATGGAAGCAAAGCATCTGAAAGGAATAGGGTGAACCCTAAGTCCACAGAGTGTTACAGATTTTGTTTCTTTTAAGCTGTCTGGTTTGAACATCACAGAATCACAGGCTCATTAAGGCTGAAGACCTCCAAGATCATTGAACCCACCCTTTGACTGAACACCACCATGCCCACTAAAACGTATTGAAAAGTGCCACATCCACTCATTTTTTGACACGTCCAGGGATGGTACTTTACCACTTCTCCGGGGAGCCTTTTCCTGCTTTCAGTGAAGAAATTTTTCCTAATATCCAACCTGAGCCTCCCCAGCACAACTTGAGGCCATTTCCTCTTGTCCCAGTTACCTGGGAGAAGAGGCCAATCCCCACTTTGCTACAACCTCCTTTCAGGGAGTTGTAGAGAGTGATGTGGTCTCCCCTTACCATTCTTTTCTCCAGACTGAACAACCTCAGGTCCCTCAGCTGCTCCCTGTAGGACTGTCATCCTGTGATTTACTGGAAACAACTGAGATTCTCAGTTTTCAGGTATTTCTTACTGACAATAAATAAATCCATGATGATGTCAGAAAAGGAGGAGTCACATAAATTCACACAGTCTTAATATATTTACCGGAGTCCTTAAATGGAAATCTGACATCACTACTATCAGTGGTTACTGATATCAGAAATCAAGTCTCTTTTAATACTTAGGTATTTTTTGTTCTTTTTTATAAAATACATTCTTGAAGTCTATTTATTAGAAAGCCTGTTTCTAAGTTCTGCTTTTAATACACTGATTTTTTCTACACAAACTGTGTATATAAAAATACCTTTCTGAAATTCACTAAAAAGTTGTGATACCTAAATTACCATACATCTCATAACTCTTTTCTTATCTACCTTACAGAAATGACAACCTCTGAAGCAGCCTTCATCTTTGCATTAAGGGAAGGTACATGTGTAATTTTGCGTAGTAGGAAAGTACATCAAGCTTTCTGACACATCCTCTACAAGCGTTTCAAAAATAGTAAGTTAAGAAACAAAATCTCAGCCCTTGTCCTGTTGGCTGTTAATAAAATTCCATCTGGTCATTTAGGAGCTGTGCCAACATTACCACACAAAGAGCTTTTAAGCTGTTTGAATGCTCAAGAGTCATTTGACAGCTTTTTTATTTACCTTTTTTTTTGTCAAATATGCACCTAATAGTATACAGATGGCTAGGTTCTAACAAGTTTACTTGTATGCAATCTTGAAACTAACCTTGAAAGTAAACTGCTGAGGTTTTGCTTTGGGGTGTTGCTTGGGTTATACATCTTTTTCTAACATTTAGGATTGTTCAGTCTACTGCTGCTCCAAGTTCCTTATCAGGCAAATACAAAATGAAAATGAAAACCTGGTGCCTGGTTTTTCTAAAACTACAAACATAGTAAGAATCTGCTCAGCCTGCTCAGAGCTAACAGAATGGGGGTAGGGGACAGGGAGCTGAAGTCTCAGTAGAAAGAAAGTTAAAGAAATGTTCACTGACAAAAATCTTCACAGGGAAAGAAATTCCAAGAATCACTCTGGGCAACGAGAGAGACTTCAGCAGCAGATGGAGACTATTCTCAGTGTATATTATCTGTGTATCTTTTAGTGCCAAAATCAGTTCTAGATTTATTCTCTTGACATTATGATAAAAGATGTGTATTTAATACAGAAAAATAAATTTTACACTGTAATTTATATTCAAATTTGTATTGGAACACCAAAATTGGTTTCCCAAAAAAACCCTCCCCCCCCATTTAAAAAAAAAATTTCTGAGTGACCTGATCCAGCTTCAAAGTTACCCAGCTTGGCACAGGAGGCTGTTTTAGGTGATGCCCCCAATGACTTCATTTTCTGTGTGAAGCTATCAGTCCATGTGATGAGGTTGTGTAAATCATAAATACATAACACCGAATTTGTTTGGCCTGGTCTATTGCCTTCGACTATCATCGTAATAGCCAAATTATCAGGAAGGATCCAAAATGTTGCAAGGCTT
The DNA here is from genome assembly GCA_013398115.1 of Falcunculus frontatus. NCBI lineage: Eukaryota > Metazoa > Chordata > Aves > Passeriformes > Falcunculus > Falcunculus frontatus. The sequence continues at coordinate 259,248 of VZRV01007042.1, forward strand.
GCAGGGGTAATGTAGGTCATCCACTTCTGCATAAGACTGAGCCAAAAGGGACAGGTCAAACAACACTGAATGGTCCACCAGACTCTGAGCTCGAGGAACAATTGTCTGGGATGCGAGAAATGCACGGTCAGACAAGAATGCTGTTTCAGTTACAAGAAGTGGTTTAGTAACACTCTCTCCTCATTCCTGTCCCTCAACATCTTTTAACTGAATCAAGTATAAAATCTGTAAGTTAAGGGAATCTATTTGTATCTTAAATGTTTGTAGGATAAGCACTCAGTATACAGGTAAGGGTCTGATTCTGTCACTATTTATTGATGGGTAACTGAGTAGTCTTACACATCTGCATAAACTCTAATGTCCTGACATACAGTGAGATAATAAAGGGAATAAACTTGTAAAAATATAGAGCATTTTTACTGTTGTTTTAATTAATTTGTGGCCAATTCAACCAAATGAAGTTTTGGAAAGGATCTGAGTAGTAAGATCTTGGCTTTGATATTCTCTTTCAATTCTTTACTCTGGACTTAATTAAAACTAGTTATTCCAATCTTCAAAGCTATAACATATATGATTAGAACCCAAAGAGCAATCTACTACAGAAAATAAAATTAGTCTGAGTACCGGAAAATAGAGACTAATCTGGGAAAAACTGTGAAGATTTAAGGAAAGACTATTATAGGTCTAAGAACATAACGATGTTTCTACACATATTCTGTGTGATATATTTTTGTTTTGTTTAATGCTATATTTTTAAAGGTATCTTGGCACCTTAAATGAGGATATAATACATAATTTATGGAATCTGCTTTTGTACTCATGGTCTGAAATCTTACATTTTTATCAGTTAATAACTTGAATTTCCCTGTCCTTTTCCAGGCGAAGAAATTGTCCTGTTTGTTGGGTCTTCAAGCAGCTCCGTTGATCAGAATACTCTAGCAACCCATTTTCTCCTGGTCCACCTGTCAGCTTGAGTTTCTTTGTGGCAGCTGCTACCACACTGAAAGAGTCCCCATTGTATGTCAGCTCTGAGAGAAACTTCTCTGACGTCTGACACAGAACCGATATCAGATATTGAAAAGCTTGAGGGCTCACACAACACAGTTCAATGAAACCTCAGCAAGGAAAGTAAGTATTTACCCTGAGATAACGACAAAGGTAATTTTGTTTAACACAGAAATATAAAGATAAAATAAAACAAAATTTAAAAGGTAGCAATTAAATTAGCTTAGCAGTTCCTAATTAAAGACATAAGGCATTCTGTTATGCAACAACACTCATGCATTCCATTTTCCTTCTTGACAAGATACATATCCTAAACCAGCTGATCTACTACACTCATCCCCGCAGCTATCTTTTTATGGAAACATACAGTTTTCCCCCAGTTCTCTATCCCAGCAGAAGGCTGAATTGCAGCCTCTGCATCTTGTCAGACTGGGGGACTTCACAATGATTTTCCAAAGGGTACATATGGCTTAGCTATGAAGTCTTAATAGTTGTTTATGCTGTTCTCAGAGGACTTGAAAATTTGTGTTTAATTTGGTTTTACTTATTTTTCCCCAAAACTACCCAAAAAGTCCCTACTTTTAATTACAAGCTGCGTGATAATTACAAACCATGCATAAAACTTTTAGCCTTGAAAATACACTGAATTTGATGAGTGTGTACAAAGAAGTTCCTAATGGAAGTGACCTGCCATTTGTGTTATTGTTAGGTTTTTAGTGAGTTTCTTAGAAATAGGCTGCCTGCAAATCTATTAAGTGCCTCTCAACTCTTTTATTTACAAATGTCTTACAATTAAACACTCATACGGTTGTAAGTACCTGTTTGCCTGTATTATCCTGCCTAACGTTACTTTTGTCAAAGCATTTTTGTCCCAAGGAGGAAAGAGAGGGAAAGACTATAAAATAAAAATGCACCTTTCCACCTGAAGACACAACTGTTACAACCTGTGATTAAAAAGTTCCCTTTGACCAGAGAAGGGCCGATAGACGTGTGACAGTGTCCTCAGGCCTTGGAGAAAAAGGCTTTTAATATTCTCTCACGTCAATGAAGGATACAAAGGAAATTAAGTCAGTTTTCGAAAGCCCTGCTTCCTGGCTTGTGAAATGCCACTAATCCTTCAATTTAGCAGTTTAGCAAAAATTACTAAAATGGCCCCAAATCAGCAATATGCACTTTGTAGGCAGATTGTGGTGCCCACATATCACAAATTGAAGGCTACATTGTCAGCATCATTTATCTATAAGCTTTTAGGGCCAAAATGTACTCTAGAGCTTTTAGTTTGCTTTTATAGATATCATGTATGGCTTTAAACCTGGTATTACTAAGATTAGCAGACATCTGTGGTTAATCCCTCTAGTGATAAATAGTTACCTATTAATGCAGTTATTTATTCTCACCTAAGAATGCATAGGATGTAGAGCATCAATAAAAACACTGCAGTGATAGGATCAGCTCAGATCCTCTCTAAAGGAAAAGGATTCAACTGAGTCTTCATGTAAGACTGACATAAAACTGCAGAATCAGATGGCAAAATTAAAATGGTGCACAAACTGCTAAATATAACCCTATTTAAAATAAAGATTTCCACAAAACCCACCAGTATTCTGCATGACTGCTGTAGTTACAAGTGATCATTAACCTCTGCACAGCCTTCAAGAGCTTTATTCAGTAAAATTCATACAAGAGTGACAATGCAGTAAACATGATACTGATGTTCTGAGGCAGCACATTACTACAGTACATGGGCACAGCTGGGTAAATCACAATCTGAATGTTACAATCCTCAAGTATTACTTCAAATCACTGCGATGAACATCTGAATGAGTGAGATGATGCAATAGGCATCCACTGAAAACATGGTTTTGAAGAGAGAAAATCTAACAGTGCAAATCAGGGGGAAAAATCACCAAAAGAAAAGGCTACTTTCTATATCTCAAATCTCAGGACCCTTAATTAAACTATTAACCCCCCATTCAATCAACTGTGTTTGGGCAACATCCCAAAAACAAGTGAAATGCTCCCAAGAGACCCATATTTACAGGAAGCTCAATAAAAAAGGCAAGTAAGACTTTTTCTTTTCAAAAAGAAATACATCTTTTAAAGACAAAAGATGTCTGCAAAATGCCACTTGCTACATTAAACTGCAAGTCATTTGCTTCCCCCACAAGCAGGATCTGACTGTGTGCAAAGTGGAGGAGTGCTTTGCTTTCACTGCTTAAAAACCATCTCTAAGACTAGGTAAAGAGTCATATTGACAGAAACTGAAAGGGCTCAGGTTCTGCACACAATGTGCAGGTCTGAAGGATGAAGGGCAGATGGGGAAGTACAAACAAGTCCTTGGGATACATTTCACAAGGGATGCAAGGATCTGTGTCAACTCAATACAGTTGCACATGCTATGTCCCCAAATCAAGAATGCCCACTGTACTCTCAGATACATTTATCCCTCTGATGACCATGAACATCTTGACTGATCCTTAAATCACAGGGGAGGAAAAATATCAGCTTTATATGCAGAGATGACTATAGGAAGCCTATTTCCCATGGATCCATTCACCAGGCACCAGATTTCTGGACAAACATAGCCTTTCTTCCTTTTAAGTTCCACATGCATTTAGCTTAAGCCCAAATCCAGAATTCTTAGTTCTCTCAGGCAGCTTAGTAACCAAATTCATATATTAGTCTTATTGGTATCTTTGAGGGTATGGCTCTTCTAGGCCCTGCTTCAAATGTGCCTTGTACACACAGGCATCAAAGGAATATCTGGGAGAAAGAATCTAACACAAAGCATATGGCAAAAATGTGAAAGTGCCTTTTGCACATTTGTGTGAACATGAAAACAAACCAAATGCTATTCTCTACCTGAAAGGATTTAAACAAAATTTCTCCACAAATTACTCAAATCAGATTTTTGTATTTTTCATGTGAGGACTGAAATACCTCCTACTTCTTCTGTTGAGATGCATTTCATATTGGATGGAGCTTGAGCAACCTGTTCTAGTGAAAAGTGTCCCCGCCCATGGCAGAGGGCTTGGAACTACACGACCTTTGATGTCTCTTCCAACCCAGCCAATTCTATAATTCTATATTAAACAGTCATTGCATAAAACAAATGCAACAAATTTAGCTTTCAACATTCCAACAAATGCAAATGAGTAGTCACAGGAAAAAGTGCTGGAACTAAAACCCTTCACCTTTTAAATAATATGCCTTAACTAACAGGCTATGAACACATACCACTATTAGGTCTTCTATCCTGGTCAGTTTGAGGGTACAGCTTCAATTTCAGGCAGAGGAAAAGCTTGGACTTTTGGAGCCCTTTCCTGCATAAACTTGTGCGTGTCCCAAGAAGGCAAAGGTGGTAACCCAGATGTGCCTCTTCCTCCATTCTCATTCAAAAAGAAAAAGGTTTCAAACTTTCTTAGAAAACAGGCAGGCATCCAGCTCTAAGAAATAATTTTAAGCCCTGGGCTTAAGGCAGAAATCATGCTGATCAGAAAATGGCATGCATATTAATTACAGGCGATTTCCTGCTGAGCTTGGTAGTTCATCCTATTCTCAATTCTCCAAGCACTTTTTATTTACACAGCCAGAACTCTTGGCTCAGGTTTCTGAATGCCACACTGGAAACCAGCACCTAAAATCCAGAGCATATGCATAACGCAGTCTGCCCCTAACCAGGCATCTATAGAGAAACTGCCACTGAAGTATTTCAGGATATTCATGGTATTTATTTTATACAGACTCTTAGGAGCACTGAGCTACTGATCAGCTGCCAGTCCTTTTGCCAATAGGAATGAAAGAAGCAGTGATACTTCAGAAGGAAGACACAGAGAACAGAAGTCAAAACCCAGCATGATTTTTGAGGTAGCTCCTGACCAGCTCCTGCACGCAACAAAGATTTTGTGGCCTTTGGCATAACTGAGTGCACTTAGGAGTTATTTACAGACTGCTAAATAGTCAAGAGGCACTAAGAATCTTTGCAATGGTCTGTCAGTAGTCTAAAAAACTTCAACAATGTGCCCTAGCCCATCCTCCACTTGGCATCTTGCACCAAACATTAAGGAACAGCACAATCCTTTCTATATCCCATGTTTACAGTGTTTACACCAAGGAAATTTTCCTCGTTCAGCATATAAAACTCCCACAGATGCCAGCCACAAAGGGACCACAGTTGAGGAAAGAATCTCTCTCCTAATAAGTTTTGTGGTTGTCTTCTTTCTCCTGAAACTTTATGTTCACCATTATAATTGGTCATTTGAAAGTGGAATAAAGGGGAAGAAGAGAAAACAACAGTTCAGAAGTTGTCACACTTTACAGGGGTGAAGATTAGAGACATTTCATGGAGTAAATGTGTGCATTATGCACAAGCCAAAAGCTGTTGTCAGTTTTAACTACTGTAGATATGCTGATATTTTAATGAAATGAATGAAAGAAAAAGATGTTTCTGTATCAGCAGCTATAGAGCAAAGCAGCTTTGTTGCTGACCATATCCTATTTACTCCCAGAAGCTGCACATAAGAATAAAAATTTAAAAGAGCATGATCAGGTATAATATTCTTCCTTTCCATTTTATTAACACATAAAAGCATCATATGAAATGTTATTGAGATAATATTAATTAATGCAGTAAGCAATTGATCCTTAAAGCAATATTTATCAGGAAAATTGATAATTCAGCAGTACAAACAAGATTAAAAAAAGAAGTCTTTCTCTTTCCTCATGTCCCTTTGAACCAAGCAACTAGGCATAATGAATAGTGGTTTGGCTTCTGTTGATAATTTCAAATCTGCTATAAATCCAGCAGAAAGGACATGCTTAGCTCCTTCTATATCTCATCTAGGTATCAGAGCTTCTCAGACTAAGCACTCCTCCACTCTACATCAGCACTTTCATGTGTAACCAGAGCCAGACTCCTCTATAGAAAAGGGTACAGGAAAACCCAGAAAGAGAGAACTAAAAACTACTAGTGCTGAAAAATCTAAAATATCCCAGGAAACACATCTGGTCACCACCCCCGTTTTCTAGCGAAGTTTGTCTTCCCTGTGAATAGCATCCACTGTGATAATCTCTTGAAAAACAATGCAGTTATGTCCCACTAGAGAAGTATTAAATGCCTCTGTCAAAGGGAATCATTCTCTGATCCAGTTGAGCAGAACTTTTGATTGTCCTACAGGACACCACAGGTGCTCTAGAAGGATAAAAACTGGAAGATGCTACCAAGCAACTCTGCAAGGATAGAATCACCTATCTTGGAAAAGCTTCCTTTTGTTCCATGTTGATAAAAACGTTATTACCTAAGTTAAAAAAATAAATTAGTAATAATACACAAGTAAAACCACAATGTGTGGGATAAATGAACCTAATTTAGGTAGAGGCTTTTACCTCTCTAGTTACTAGAGATATGGCCCATGACAGACAGACTGTGGATATGACTAAACTATGGGACTCAGGAGAGCTTGTAAGCACATGTTCTTGCTCATCGTATTTCATGTCAGAGAAGGCTCAAGGTGTGCACTCTCCCCTGCTTAGCTGGAAAGGAATATGGTCATGTCATAGAATCATAGAAACTGCACTGAAAGCTGTACTAAAATCCAAAAAGATTACATCAACAACATGTAGACAGGGCGGGAGCTCAGTAGGGCTTTTATGAGAATGTCTGGGAGATCTGGACCCATTGGTTTCCCATTAACTGCTGCTGCAAGTCAATCTCAATGCATTTCTCATCAGCTAAATAAGTAATGTAGCACAAAAACAGCTGAAATCCTATTTAGACTACACCTGCTAATCCATCTTTCATCCCCAGTGTGATTCTGCAGAATTAAGTCTGTTGGGTGTGTACAAACAAAGGTTTGCCATCCTCTATCCACTTGCATTAACTTGTAGTAACTTGTATTTACTTGTAACTGTGGTCACTACAGGGCACTAGTAGTAACTAAGCAACACTCCTACACAATTTTTCAAGTATACAGACTTTAACTTTTCTTTATAAATAAATAGGTTTTGTATTTTATATATAATAAATAAATAAACTTTAATTTTCCTGGGGTCACAGTTATGAAGGGTTCATCATTATAAAGAGGTCAAACATAAATCTACCAGCCCTATTCAGACAGGCTGAACAGCAAATTTTGAGTATGCAGTTTGTGCTTGAAACCAGTATAGCCTGAAGGCAGATATGCATTTGTAATCTTTGCAGACAACACTGAATTTGGAAGAACAGCTGGCATACCGAAGAGGAGTCCAGAGGCACTGTCCAGAAACCTGGGGACTGGATCAACAAAAGTCTCTTGAAGTTCAACAAGGGTAAGTGTCAAGTTCTGCAGCTACGGCAGAATAACCCCAAGCACCAGCGCAGGCTGGGAACAGACTGTTGTAAAGATCCAGGGGTTACAGGGGATGCCAAGTAAAACATGAGGCAGCAGCATGTTCCCAAAGTAAATATAGCAAACTATACTTTGGTTACATTAGGAGCATGACCAGCAGATCGAGGCTCTGCTTGATACCTGCAAGGATTTGTGTCTCCCACAATTCCATGGCTGGTTCTGTGTGAACCAGACCAAGGACACTGAAAAACCGGGCAGAGCTATCAAGATGGTCATGTTCCCACAACTCGTGATGCGTAAGAGGTTGGGGGCCTCTTTAGTCTGGCAAAGAGGAGGCTAAGGGGGAAGCCTGAAATTACCTGAAGGGACGTTACAGGAACTACAGAGGCTTCAAGTGGTAGCGAGACAAAGTCATAGCTGACCTGGTTCAACTGCCTCAAAATCCTTCCAAATTTTGGTTCTGTATTTCTTCTATGATTCCATGAAGCTGTTTCAAATTTCAGCTCAAAACACTTCACTGTTTCTACCACAGTGTCTCCAAGTAGGACATGCAGGTATGTCTAAGTCTTACTGTGCCATAAATGTAACTCCTTGGACCTTCTAAAAATTAGCAGAGCACAGACTGGAAAATTCCTCATCTGACTATTCCTGCTATCTAACTTTCATCTAACAAATATTTTCTTCCCAAACAGGTTAAGTACCCTTTTGCCCCACAAAACAGGTAGCAGTTTGGAGCTCATGAAGAGAAAGTCTCAAACACAAGCAAAAATTACTCCTTTTACATCTAAAATTATTTCACTTCACTTGCTAACAGACTGTTAATTTTTATTATGAGATTCCTCCATGGCATTTACTCAACAGTGTATGCAGTTTTGGTACTGCCTGAACTCCCACATGTACAAAGATGGACTGGGGTTGTGAAGTACCATGCAACCTAAGTCTTACTACCAGGAAAAAGCAACTTGGTGACTATGATGTAAAATTATCTTGACTTGCTAAGTCCTTCATATTACTCCAGAAGGATCTGAGCACAGCTTTGAAGAACAGGGAAGATGGACTCCCTTTCACTGTGGTCTTCAGTTGTAAGGGCAAAATAAAAGGAGCTCGAATGAGGCTTGATTTCTGTTAGAATATTTCAATATTGAGGAAAGATTATTAATTATTTATATATTTTAAGAGAAAAAGAATGCATTAAAAATGTGACTTCAGGTTTTAAAAAAACCCCTCAGAATTTGTGAGGTGACAGTATACATGACACAAATGGAACATAAGTACCACAGAGGCTATTTTGTGAACTGTTTACTAGTAGAGCTGCAAAAGTATATTAGCTCTCCACATCCCTATTAAAGCAAGCAGTTAGGAACTTCACAGCTTATTAATTGTTAGAAGGTGATGCATATATAATGAAACAATACCTAGAAACTTTATATTTTGAGGTGAATAAGGAGTTTTGGTCTGAATACAGGCCTTTGAAAATGCTGAGTTAAACTCTAGCTGTCATTATCAATTTTTACCTTGAAATCTCTTTTAATGATGCAATGTTACACTAGAAAACCACATTTTAGGAGAAAATGTTTTCACATGTATCAAACCAGTATTTCTTTTGCACGGCCTGCCTTTCATTTGTTATGTCACTTGTTTACTTTCACATTTCAGAGTTCAAGGTAAAAATCTAGTTTTCACTTAATTTCTATTTCCCCATCTGGGTCAATCACAACCTTTTGCAATGTGCTAACTTTAAATCCTGCACGAGAATGGGAGTAGAAAGGAAGACAACTTTTTACAGTCCACTGTCTCGGTCTTGTCATTTTCACTTTTTTAAAGAAACAGATGGGAGGGGGCTAAATTTAAGCTTGGTTTTATTTACCTGCTTCACTTTTTATGGAATTAAATAATATCTCCACTCTTGCAATTAAAAGGTTATTTAGATGAATTAATGTTTATAGATACCTCTTCAGAGGACTTTTTTTTTTTTTTTACAACACAGCTCAGTGCTCTTATCTTTTCAGCAACTGTTTGTCACCCATTGCTGGCAAGCTAACATTTTCTCTCTAATACACGAGAAGTCAGATTTTCTCATCTTTATCTGATAACATGATACACTGAACTGACTTGTCATTTGAGAATACAACTAACTCCCCTGTGCCACAAATTCTCCAGTGTACTGAACATCGGCAACTTTTTCTGGCTTCCACAGATATGAGTCACTGCAAAAAAACCCCCTCTGTCTGTAGATCATAAAGCCATTAATTCTGCTAAACCATGATGAGTATTTAAACATGAAACTTTGTCAAGTCATCTCAAATATGAAGGCACCATGGGCCATTTTATTATGCATCACTTTATTACCCATTATCCTATGGTCATATATGCTCAGGCAGAATATAAAAGCTACAATTTGGCCCAAATACCACCTTAAATCAAATCTGCAGTCTCTTTATGCATAATACAGGGCAATGGGGAACTGAGGCTATAATCTGACTACAATGACGTTTCAGCAGCAAAGCTGGTTTCAACAGATTACCTTTTCTAAATGCTCTGCAACCAGGTCATTTCAGGCATTGCAATACAGCACCATTTAAGCCTACAACACACATAAACCTGTCACTTGATAGAGTTTGCTGTATTCAATTTAAAGAAGTCGTGTCTCAGCACTGAATATAAGTTTTACTTTCATTAAATTAATGCCTCAATGCCTCTTTATAAGCTCTGTTTAGCATGCAGATCTTTCATGTCAAAGCAACCACACTTTTTTGTCTGATGGTTTTACATTACCCTTAGATTACATTAGATGAAGCAGCAGAAACATCTAGAATGAAAAGATTCAGAGGATATGCTGAATTCTGGGAACAAATTAGTTCCTCAAATACAGAGCATAATAGTATGCTCACCTAAACAAGCAGAACTGGGCTTCTAAACTTGAACGGAGACTTGGAAAGTTAGAACATAACACCAAAGTCCAACACCAACACCTGCTACATGATCAAAGCTCGAGTGGTACAGATTCTGTTAAATAAATATAACACTACAGTGGACATCAAAGCCCCATTCTGGTTGTTCTTTGAGATGCTGACGAGTGTTAAAACAAATATTGTTAAAACATAAGTATTTTCATTCCAAATTGTGAGCAAACTCAGAAGCGGCCTTTTTGTTATAAAGCTTCTTTTGCAAGAAGTCAGGGAGCTAAAAGAAATTTAAAAATCAGGGGCTTGCAAGAATTTCTGAGTTTTCAAGTTTGGTATCTACTCCCTGATCTCTGATTTACATCTCTGCCCAAAGAGAGTCTAATCTTAATCTGGAAGCAGACTCCTCTGTATATTTCTGATTGTAAGAAATAAGCTTCTGGTGATGGGAAAAAAAAATAATAGGCTCATCTATGTATTTTTTAAGAAATAAAAAGGGTCAAGTAGAAAAGCCTTGTGCTTCAAAAAACTTGCCAAAATGAAGTCATTTTTTAAATGTGTCTACTGACCAGCTTTCAAAAATCCGGCAAGTTCTTCATGTACAGCCAAAGCTGCTGTTTTGTTGATGGCAACTTCTGATTTTAGAAATAAAGCTGTTTAAATAGTTGCTATGTATGCTCACTTCCAAGAGATACCTCACTGTTGCGCTCACGGAAGTACAGAAAACTGTTCAGAAGTGGCAGAGCTAAAAGTAGGCTAAAAACAATCCAGTAGTCCACAGCTGTTGCTTTTTATCAGAAAGCCTATTTGATATCAATTAAAAGGAAAAAAAGAAAACGTAAAACAGGCCACCCCTTGCTAAACTGAAGTGCTGCATTATCTAGGGCATTTCTCTCTCCAGCCATCTGTTTTGAGCTGGGTGCATGCACTGAACTCAAATTTTACGTTCACAAGAGAACTCTACCACTTTCCTCCAGAGAATGCATGAGAAGACTTAAATTCTACCCTGTTCTCAACAGCAGGAAAAAAGGAACCATGATGCCTTGTAAAGGGAGAAGTTACGGCCTTCATAAAGATAAGCAAGCACTTCAGATCATGTCTGGGATGAAGCTGCATTCTGAAGAAATCTATGGAATTGCTTTTTTCTGGTTTCTACCATTCTTGCCTTCAGAGAAGTGTCCACGCTAATATATGTGTGATTAGAAGCATAATGTGTAAAAGTCTTGCAAAGAGAAATGCCTAACATTTTCTGGGAACATCAGAAAGCATGAAAAGCCATCACCTAATGTCTACAAAGTGAGTTTTATTCTGAAAATGCAGTAAATGCAGTATTTCCTTTTTCTCTGTGCTGCTACAAGATAGAACAAAGGTCACTGTATGTAAATTAATAGCTTATGGCACTGTGCTTACTGTTCCTTTTACAGGAGGATGTTCTAACATGATGATCTCCATGTTAAATGGGTTTCTTCTTTGATATAACAAATTATATAAACTACATAATTCCATCAATTTGAAAGAAAAATCAAGTTTACCGAATCATTTTCTCTGTCATCAAATACAGCTCTTTCTCCATTTAGCAAGTTCCTTCAGAGGCTATGTAATAGCATAGCACCATATCTAGGAATAAAAGACATGTTAAAAGTGCTTCTGAGGGTCAATATTGGTCCAATGTCTGCATTCCTCCCCCAACTGTTAAACTGGGGACCCAATATTGCTATGCCATGAAAGGATGGAGTGACACATGCCATTTTACATGCTTTCACCAAAACAGGACAGTTTAAGCTGTACTACAGCCAAGTCAAAAAAGCAGGAGCCCAATGACTTCAGTGGTATTCAGTGTGGGCTTTGTGGGGGTACAAGAATGGTGTATAAACAGCATTTACACAAATAGGGCTCAATTCCATACAGTTTCTTTCCTACAAAATACATTCTTTCATATATTCTCACTTACTGTACATAAGGCAAAACTGAAGCATGATTTTAAGCTGGTTGTAAATAACCTGATATTTAACTAAAGAGAAGAACATTAAAAAAAAAAACCCTGAATGCTTCAGCTCTTGAAATTACAATGCTGAGCACCAGTTTTTCAATTCTTTCCTTAACGAAGATGGTGAAAAGCATACATGGTAAAAGAAGCTGTCAAGTATTTAACTAATAAAGACAGAACATGATGAGGAGAGAATATGAGATAGGAAGGAAGATGGAAAAGAATAGGTAACTGGAAGAAGATGATGTAGAAAACTGGGCAATGAAACAGAGAAATCTGAAGGAATAGGAAAGCTGTGAAAAGAGAGTACAAAGAGTGAAAAAAGAGTATTGGGCAAAACAGAAAAGAATTGAATAAATACATGTAATGTCGATAGAGATATGTGGCCTTTGCCTGGGAAGTGTACACTGTATTTTGGGCACTACTGCACATAAATATATTGATTACTATCTTTGATTCAACTGAAGCACTATCTTGCTGTAAATGGGTGATGGGATTTCCATTGCAAAAGCTTAAAAAAAAAAGAGCCAACCCTCTTGCCCCCCAAACCTGCTTGGTTCCCGCCAGCAACTCCTTACATACATGTTCCTCCTTTTTCTCTCAACCACCAATACTTCCCCGCTTTTCCTGTAATTCCATATGGCAGGATCCAGGATGTCTATATATTCTCCCTGAGCTTTGCAGAGAAATGGTTAAGAAAGCGTGACAGACTTTGCAGGACAAGAGCAAATTTGTATTTGTATAAAGTGTACTAATGGATTTCTAAATTCATTTGATTGTACCAGACATTTTTACAACAAATGTGTTCACAGACTGGTTTTCTGTTCTGGTTGTCCTTTTTTTCCTCCTACAGAACAACACCCTGATCCTAAAATCAGTTCAACACATAAGCAAGGAAGAGGAAGGAGGAAAAATTGTGGCTCCCAGTCACTTAAGGGAGAAGGAAAAGAGAGAACAGTAGGTATGAAAATGCCTCATAACTGTTACACTGCTACTGCCACTCCTCGATGGTCACGTTCACTCACTGCATTTTCTCTTAACTTGTTCACTGAAGTTCAAAGCAGGTTATCTTAGATATTTAAACAGGGTTCTACCATGACCAGCGACCCAGTGATGTCCATTGTGCACACTGAAGGACTGCTGAAGGAAGTGGTCAGATATAGAAGATGTTATCACCAACTACAGCAGACTCAGAAGACTGACTTCAGTCAGTTCCACCAAAGGCCCAGGAGGGGTAAGTTAAACATTCTGTGGACAGGGAAGATTTAGATAAGAAAAATGTGTACAATCCTGCTTTGGTTTAAAAACCCTTTTCTCTTCCCAAGCTTTGTTCCTGCTGTCAAGATAAAACAGCGTTTTGATTTAAGGAATCGTTCCAAAGCCTTCATGTAGCAAAAGTAGTTATTTGGCAGTACTGAACTCAAGCTTTGCCTGCAGGGTACTGGGTGCTGTTGACAGTGAACACGATGGGATTTCTCTACAGAAAAGGGATATGGGAATGAACTCACCAAGGCTAAAGAAAGGAGAAGGTATGCTACTGGTCCTGTAAATAGTGGCACGTATTTGTAAGGTTGCCTTTAAGGCTAGAAAAGTTAAAGTAGTCTAATTAAAGTCACTGGACTGTCATACTCAACATCAAAGACAATGAAGCATTTCTAAATATGCTCCCAAGAAGAGTTCCCAGCTGCCGGAGAGCAAGGCACCCTCAGCAACAGGGAGAGCTCCCCAGCCAAATGTATAACTCACCCTAGAGATTATAAAGGCTTGCAGATGTTCACGTTGTCTGATTTTGATATTTATGTAAAAGATCTAGGCTAGCAGCATTTGCAGTTTCCATTCACACAATTAATTCCTATGGTACAATTTTAGTTCCCAGCCTGCATATAATTAAGGGCAAAAGGGGTAGAACACAGTTTGTAAAGCGCTCAGTGTAAGAGCTCTCTTCCAAGTGCAGACCTCTAAAGTACGGAAGACAGGACGAGAGAAAGACAAGTACTCCGTTGTACATGGTGTTCTTTCTGGACTGACGTATTCTAGAGGTAAAGGCAATTACTGAAAGGTAAAGAAGGCGATAAGGACAGGGTTTCAACTGCAGGTTTTGTGCCCTGATGCTCCATGCTAGTACATCATGAAGGCCATAAATACATAGGCAGCTGACAGTAGAAATGAGAACTCAAGACTACCACGAGATACTGAACTGTCACCTCCCCAGGTCTCCCAAGCATAGCCCTGTTCCCCATAGGCTCACTGGCAGCCCTGACAAATTTCTAAAAGGTTTTGTTCAATCCTCATCACATCATCCATCCTATAATGCTTATCTGCTCTCCTCCATCAATCTGAGTCTTCTCAGTCTCCATCTCTCTGTCCAGTCTTACTCCCAAATCCATTTGCAGAGCATGGGCACTAAGCCTGCAAAAAAAGCTGCTATTCACCAGCTGAGTTTAAAGTACCCGATTAACTGGATTTAATCAGATACTGAAAAGACTTGTCAAACCTGAGACAACTGATAGGAAGGGTCAATAAAAAATTTATATTATACACAAGTTTTGCGTATGTCTTCAAAATCACTAAGTAAGTATCAGTGGTAAGTATCAGTGGATGGAACCAACTAATGAATTCAAACACTGATTAACGTCCATGAACCTCCCTGAGTTATCACTAACACAAGGGATAGCTCAGTGTTTTGATAAAACCTCAGAAGTGATAAATGCCTCAGATGTTCCTGTAATACACAACTAGGAGGCAATAAGCTTGTAAGAGCTCTTAAGTATGAAAGAAATGGGACCTACTGTTGAAACAGCTCACTAAAAAATTTCCCTTTACAAGAGTGTGATTTTAAATTTTATTTTCCCTGATTTTTTGAATGCGTAAACATGATTTTTATAATAGGTTTCTGTCTGACCAAGAAATAGAAATCATGGAAGCATTTCATTTATTTTAAACCGCAAAGTTTAATACAGCTTTATACATGCATCCATGCCGTCAGTTTATGCACGTTGTTAATTTCAACTACTTCAGATATACACACATGTATTCACTGACATTTCTTATCATAATTTGTGAAGATGTATCTGAAAGTGCTTCATGTCAGGAATATTTCTAAGACACATGCCTTGCCCATGCCCACTTACACTTGTACAGTTAAGGCATGCTGTATTTATTTGCAAGTCCCAAAGCACCATGTACTAAGTTCTGTCCTCTACCTGGAGATAAAATGAACAGCAGTTATCTGGTTTATAGATTTGACAAATTCTTCTGGGCATCTGCCAACTTTGTAATCTACTTGAACTATAGTTTAAGAACCATATGAGATCACCAGGGTTTCTGCACAACTTCAAAGCTCCCTAAGCCAGAGCCGTGCAGTTCTCAGGCTGAACAAACGTCGCCAGGCTCTGCGCACAGCTTTGAGGCTCCTTGAACCACAACCACTTGTTCCAGAGGGTTTACAAATTCTATTAGGCATATCTGGAGCACACATATTCTAATACACATCAGCTATGTCTTTGCACTAAAAGGAGCTTCAACATTCAGAAATAGTTGGCTTTTAACTACCATTTTACTCTACCAAAACAAATTTCATTTGGTTGCCATTATAATAAAATCTGTAAATAGGAACAATATTCTATACCATATTTAACAAAAAGAGGCCCTGGGAGATCGTCCTTGCAGTGAAAGCTGCTACTTATAAAATCCCTTAGTAGGAAAAACTCCTTGCCGAATTAAAATTCAAATCGCCATTAAAAGAAATTCTCCATTAGCTGGAGAACACATATTAACATTTTAAGACATCTAATTTCCAGAAGCTTAGATGTAGTTCCTAATCTATTTTCATCTGGCAACAAATTAGAATCTGAAACGTAATGCCTTCAACAGTATCAAGACAGCAGGAATGCTCATTTTCTCGAGCATGGCATGTGAACAGACCCAGGTGGACTAGTCAACAGTTAAAAGTGGGTTTTCTCTTACGTAAGTAACTAGGTCACTGTCTAATGTCCCTTTGTTATCCCAAAACATGAACTTCATCCTGTGACAGAGTTAAGAAGGGATAGCAACAAACCTCCTTGACAGATGCCACAGAAGAATCTCCATAGCCTTCTCTCCTGTCAAACAGTAATGACATTATTTTCCCTTTTGTTGAACAAGTACTTATTTATGCTAATCTCTTCTTTTCGTTTTACGTATTTGTATATAATTAAATTCTGAGAACTTCCAGAAATAATTCAGCTTTACTTGAGAAAGATGGAAAACTATAATGAGTCTTCTCAAGGACTGTCAGTAGCATAAAACCGGTACTATTTAAAAAAAAAAAAAAAAAGAAAGCAATTATCTAATTTTATTTACATTACCCCAGCTATTTTCTTTATATTTTGGGGAGGGACATGGAGTAGAACTCCTTTCTTCCTCCTATTTCTGTCCTCTGTTTTTCTATTCATCCATCTTCAGTTCTAGTATTTCTCTCCCTTCATGCATTTCCCTTAAGGGATTTTCCCTTCTATTCTTGTCTTGGTAGCTTTCTCATTTCCATTATTAGTGCTTTTGTTTCCTTCAGGTTTCAGCTGTTCTTCTGTCCTTTCCTCTTTCCACTTTTAGTTTGATGCCACAGAAAGCCAGACGTTCCTCACAGACTTCTGAAACTAACTCTGAATCTTCTGTTCTCAGGAAACATACTTGTGAATGAAGCCTTTAACCTAAAGCTTAAGACAAAATTGGTTGGTTTCAGTCTCACATAGTAACAGAAGATCACAAATACCAGCCTGATCACAGGAATGGTTATTCATTGAGGAAGGTCAGTCAGAAGCAACCTAACTTTTCTGGCTGCTTTAGAAGCACACTTCAAGGAACATTACTGAAGCAAGAGATGCAGCCTAAAAGCAGTTTCCTCTCTGTTTATGTTTTAAAGAAAAGACTTTTACCAAAAGAAGCCTCATTTTTTCAAAAATGCTAACACAACCCTTTATACTGGCTTAAACTGGTGTATTCTGACTGGCTAGAACTAATATGCTGCTGGTATTAAAAGTCTCACTTTTTCAGCAAAAACTTTAAAAGAATTACAAATTATCTTTTTATGCAATTGACATAGCTCTTCCCCAAGCAGTTTGTCAGACTTGCATTTCATGTCAGAAAACTAGCAAAAAAGCTCAAGATGGAAGATTTTTTTTCCATTAATTTTTATTTGTCTCATCTGAAGCTACTGATTACATTTTTTTTTGATCAAAAGCACGTTGGTCTACTCTGTCTTCCCAAAAGCAATACTGGACTCAGCCATGCCTGAAGCTTTACATCCTCCTGCCTTCTCTATTTCATGAACCATCATCCTGAAGACAGGCACTGGTTTGTTACCTGCACCCTGCTCTGTAGTTCAGTTTGAATTCAGTGTTTCACAACCACCAGACTGGTTGCATGTGCTAATTCTTCAGGAAAACTGGGAGAGAAAATTGAGTATATCTGGGAGGAGAGCAATAATATAAATCTTTATTCTGACAACTAAGTGGACAGTACTAAAACAAATTCATCTACATTATAGACTGGGAATCTTACATATTTTGTCACTGAGCCTTTAATGCTAGGTATTGTAAAGAGAGCCTAGCAGGCTGCTTTTGCAGTTTGTTGCCCAACTAAACACTTAAGTTAGAGCAGAGGCTGCCTTCCATTTCCTGCTAACAAAACCAGGACTCTCAAAATGGAAGAATATTTTTATGAGCTTTCTCTATTACAGACTGTAACTGACACTTCAAACAAAGTGATAAGTACCGTAAAAACCAATTGTTTCCTGTATTTGTATTCTGCATACAAACTCTCATACGGGGTGTTTTTCCATCTTTTGGGCTCAATGGATTACTGCTGAGTGGTTAAATTGTTATAGAGCTCCTAATTTTTATTTTATTAATTTACATCCGAGAAATAATTGCAGCCTGCTTACAATAACCTCCATAGGCCACTGCTCTAAAATTGAAAGATTTTCTTGGATACAGTGTGATTGCATGAGTTTACCAGTTGTATTTTTTGAGGTTAAAAACAAGAACTGACTGAGGAAAGTGACCATTCATTGTGAAACTGAAGCATTACATTAGTAACTGAAAAGTAGAAGCCCGTAAGTGTTTTTATAACAACAGAAATAAAGCAGTGGTGGTGCACATGCCACCTAAAGTATTGAAAGTTCTCTACTGCCAGCACTACTTAAGGCAACCTACCTCTCAAAGCCAGAAGTTGAATAGTGCTCCAACTCTACTCAGACACAGCTTTACAAACTATAAATGCAAGCAACAGAAGTTACAATTTTGGAAAGAACCTGTATTAGTGAGAGGAAAGAGCTATCCTTCAGGAGGAGACAGCTGCCACGATAATATCTTCAGAGGAATGCACACATGGAAACAGTGTAGCAGAAGAGATATTTCTATACCATATAGATAATGCAGATCCATGTATACATAAATATTTTTAACTACAGAAATCTTTTGATTGGACTTAGAATATATCTGCTTGGGCTTCCATGTTGTATCTTTAGTATACAAACCAGTTAATACTACGCCAACCTTCATAAATACAGAACAGACCATATGTTTAACCGTAAGATATCACTGCACTCTCTGTCACAAACACTTGTTTGTTGAGCATGATTTCTGGAAAGATATAAAGGCCATTGGAAGAACAAATTCATCCTTGATTTAATTCTAAGGATTTTCAGCTTTTATGCTATGTGTTACCAAAAAGAAAGCTAAAACCTGAATGAGGGAATCTACTGCATTAACTGTATAAGCTTAAACATAGATCTTAGACATGAAAAGTCATTACAGTTGTCAACCAAGGTGGAACTGATTTAAATCGTTGCCACTCACAAGCAGAGACTAAAGAGTTTGTTCTGTTTTTACAGACAGTGGAATCAGACTCTGATATGTGAAGAACAGAAAAAGCCCAAAACCACCCTTCCTCAGTATTTTCACAAGTAATCTCTCTGGGCAATTATGGAGGGGTGCTGACAGATTCTACAGGAAAATTATTTCAGTCTTCCTAAAAATAATTATAACTACTCTTACTTTTGTAAGAAGATGTAGCAGATTCCCAAGCTATTTACAAACTTGCCTGGAACTAAAGTGTAGTTTCCTCTAAAAAGGAGTGATGTGCTCATTCTGCACCAGCTTTTCTGAGCAGATTTCAGCTGATGCCCTGAAGTTATTATTTGTGGAAGCCAACACAGCTACAACTAGACTTTGACCAGAATGATGAGATTAATAGTCTTACCTTGTGAATGGAGACAGCACAGGCAAACTAAATTTTGTTATTTTTCCTTTTCAACCCTCACGAAAAAGAGATCTTCACTACATTGTTAGAGTTTTAACTAATTCTGATGAAATCTGACAGTTATTTCTCATGTCTGACCCTGGCAGCTTCTAGCTTGAACCATTCTCCAAAGGTTTTCCAGTGCTTTAAAGGGGTTAAATAAGTATTTAACCTCATTTCACAACCAGAAAAGCTGAGGTATGGCAACTGCTTCCTTCCATGGAAACTTCTAGTTAAAAGTGAAAGATGCATGTGATCTGCAAAGAAACTAGTGATATACCTAGGGCCCCAGGAAGTGCTGATATCAAATCCCCGAGCCGAATTCAGGAGCTGCCACCTCCTTAGCCTGGTTGAAAACCACAGCACCTCGCCCTCTGGACCCGCAACCTTGATCCCACCATCACGTTTGGCAGACGGCTGGGTCTTTGGCAGCTCAACGTGGGCACCTCCTACCCATCCCTAGGATCTACATTACAGCCAGATTTCTGGAAAATCTGTTTTATGGTGGCTGTTTCATACTGGGAGAGCTGTAGCTTTGTGCAAGATGATGAGGTGGAGAAGGCAAGAGAAATTCACCAACAGCTCTGTTAAGAAAACCCAAATACCATGCTTCCTGGTCTCGTATGGCATTTGTTGGGCACTCCATGCAAGTGTCAATCAGCGTGAAACTACTTAATTTATAATCTTAAGATTAAAAAGGCAGAGGTAACATGGCTGCATTTCTACGCACGATTAATGCTCTGAAAGACGGAGAAATACGAGGACCCTTGTCTTCCTCAAACAATGAGCAGAGATTATAAAACAATCTAAACGTACTACCCCAACTTGTTTCCATTATGCAAACAGTAACTGGGAAAGCGTCCTGGGGGTGCCTTACATAACTCCTCGCTCTGAGTCCCCCTTGGCACCCGGGGCGTTGATCTTCCCCCTAACCCCAAACGCAGCCCCAGCTCCGCGAGTGCCGTGCGGGAGCTCCCCGGGCTGGGCGCAGCCGGCGGGCGGCGGCAGCGCAGCGGCAGCCGCGGAAACTTTGCGCCGCAGGGGCCGGGCAGCGGCCGCGGCAGCGCCGGGGGAACCACGGGGGGCTCGGCAGAGCGCAGAGCCTCCTCCCCGGCGCCGGGAGGGAGGCGGCAGATGGGAAAGTTGCACCAGCCACCTCTTCCCGCCCCGCCGGAGACGAGCGGGCGGAGGCCTCCGGGGGCAGAGGGGCGGCGGCAGGGGCTGCACAGCGCGGGGCTGGGGCGACTTACCCATGGTGCCGCCGCGGCCTCCTCCTCCTGCTGCTGCTGCTACTCCTGCAGCCGCCGCCTCTCCGCCGGCGCGGAGGGAGGCGTGGGAGGCGTGTGCGCGGAGCGGGGCGCGGCGCGGAGCCTGCGTGCGGCGGGCTATGAGTCAGGGCAGCACATCCGGGCACGGCCGGGAGACACCCCGCCCGACAGCCCGCCCGCCCGGCAGCACCGAGCCGCCGCCGCCGCCGCCGGGGAAGGGCGGGAGCCGCGCAGGGAGAAAGGAGGCGGTGCGGGGCCGGCGGCAGCGCCCCCGGCTGGGGAGGAGGCGGCGGCGGGGCGGGTCCCGCTCGCAGCGGCGGTTGCCGCCCCTNAGCCGCCGCCTCTCCGCCGGCGCGGAGGGAGGCGTGGGAGGCGTGTGCGCGGAGCGGGGCGCGGCGCGGAGCCTGCGTGCGGCGGGCTATGAGTCAGGGCAGCACATCCGGGCACGGCCGGGAGACACCCCGCCCGACAGCCCGCCCGCCCGGCAGCACCGAGCCGCCGCCGCCGCCGCCGGGGAAGGGCGGGAGCCGCGCAGGGAGAAAGGAGGCGGTGCGGGGCCGGCGGCAGCGCCCCCGGCTGGGGAGGAGGCGGCGGCGGGGCGGGTCCCGCTCGCAGCGGCGGTTGCCGCCCCTCGGGCCTCCTTTGTTACAGGGACTGGGGTGGAGCCGCTCGCCGGGTCCTGGGGGCGGCTGCCGGGGACGGAGGGACAGCGGGTGCGGCGTGGTGCACCTCGCACATCCCGACATGTCCCCGCATATCCCCGCAAATCTGCGCACCATCGTCGCTGTGCGCCGTTCCTCGGACCGCGAGGAGCGTGGGGTGGTTTAAACAAGGCGAGCGCCGTGTTTAAGTTCTTATTTAAGGATATGGACTCAAAGGAGGAGCGTTTTGCAAGAAGGAGGGGATTATGCTGGATGGATAAGGGGGGCTTTTTTAGGTGGTCTGTGTGAGGTAAAGGATCAGTGGAGGAAGCGGCAGGCGATGCCCAAGTGCTGCACGTTTTGCTGAACCAACATGACAGGTTTTACACCCGAAACTGAAAGGCACAAGGTAGTTCTGTGTGGAAGGCATTTTTAACAAGAAAACGGATGTCTGTGTTCAGTGGTCCCGATTCCTTTCTGCCCTCGGGTGTTCAGTATCTGTAAAGTAAGGAAGAAGAAGGAACTGCTTGCTCTTACAGTTCTCATAGCACCTTCTCACTGGGAAACATTTGAGGGGGAAGGAGATGTTGAATTGAGTAGCTTTTGCAGCATTTTCTAAATCTTCTCATGGTTACGTGTTCATGGTTTTACCTGAGCAAATCCTAAAGTATGGTTACATAGAGTAGGACCACAGAGCTTGATAAAAGGGGTTTGCTTGCTGTATAGAAAGGGATAGGCCAGGGCTGAGTGATGCACAAAAAAGTTTCAGTTGAATCATCCCCCACAGTGGCTTCACAAGTGACACCAGTAGTCCCTCTCACCAGCAGTCAGCAGCTGCCAGGGATTTCCTCTCTGGAACAGGTCCCAGGAGCTTTCATGCCTGTAAAAGGGCAGTGCGATGTGACAAGCAAAGAATAAATCATCAGTCTTTCTGCAGACTACAGACTGAACATGTTGGGGTTTATCCATTCACTTTGGTGTAGCCATATAATTCACCACTTCTTTCCTTAGGACATAGTGGAATTTTGTAGTTGACTTCAGCAGGGTTAACCACTGTCCCAGTATGCAGAACTTGACACTGAAGATACATAATTTTATGATCAACTGATATTGAAAATTATTATGTTTTTATAATGGCTAGACAACTCCACCAGTCTTGTTACTGTTTTCATTGCACTGACTGCGGAAAATTCAAACCAGAACACGTTGGGTTTTTAACTGCAGGGTTTATCTAATTCAGTACTTTTAGAAACACAGGGTTTCTTAAATGAGTCTAAGGGGTGAAAAGCTGTATTTTTTTCTGCTTTCATCTATTTTCAAATCTTCTCTGAAATTCATCTTTGTCCTATGTTTTTACCTCCTTATTTCTTTCACTCAGCAATACATTTTGCTTTGGCTTTGTAACTGTGTCCCAAATATTTCCTCTACTTGTCTGGGGGAAAGGTCAATGAAATTCTCTCCTTAGTGATCTGTCTTTGAGGGATCATGGAAGAGATATTCCACATATTATTTCATGTGGGATAAATCCCACCTAGGATAAATTGGAGAAACCTGTAAAATGCTGAGGTTTCTCTAGTTTACTTACATCTCCTAACTGAAATGGACACGTATACCTTTGCAAGACCCAGAAAGGCAGGACCATTACCTGCTCCAAGAAAGGATTTTGAGGACAGTCACTTCTAAAGAGTTCTGCTTTCAAAAACACTGCCAGAAACAGACTACAGAATGTCTTTGATTATAATTAGTTTCAGTGGATCGAAAAGAACCATATAAAACTAGGAAGACCTTTTGTTCTTTCGACTGAATACTTACTAATTCTGGAACAGAGAGAGAAAGCTCCAAAGAAGCTGAGGACTTGATTTTTGTCGATCTCTTAATTAGGTACAAGTTTACAACACAACAAAGGGGTGTTGTTAAAAAAAAATCCAAATCAAGGCCTGCCATTCTTACGGTTGAATGCCAGGTCCTGTATGTATGGCTACACATGGAATAGTTCAAAAGGGAGCAGTAACTTCATGAGAGGAATGTCCATCTCCAAGAGACTGTACAGAAGAGTTTTGGGCCCTTAGGCTTAGATAACATATGTATAGAAGATAATACACAAAATCAGTGTGCTGATTTTTTTAAAGTGATCAGCACCTGTGAAGTGTGGTCCAGTGATACCTGCGAGAATATCTCATTAAAAACAACGAAATTAGGGTGTTCCTGATGTATTCATGAAGGAAAAAATTAATTAAACCCCAAGTTTTTGAGAAAAAGTGGCAACTAGAAGTAATGTATTGAGTTACTGGTGAGGTTTGCAGTAGAAATTGGGAAGAAACCTCTACAAGTGTATTCTGTGGATTTCAGAAGATGTTTAATTTTGGCAGTGGGGGAAAGACTGAAAGATTCTTTCATGAAAATACCCTTTAGAACAGCTCATCACTGCTTTTTTTCTGCATTTCTAATGCAGCTGTGAAAATTGAGTTGTAGACTACAGAAATTAGGAAGTTATTAATAAGTACTTTCTCTACACTCCCAAACATTGACTGTGCCTGGTGTCCTGCAAGGAAATGGAAAATTTTCTTTAACCAAGTGACCTTCCAGTGCTTACTACTTCATGAATTTTCTTTCTCAGATCTTGCACCAATTTCCAATTCTCAGCACATCTCCTTGAAAATCTTCTCGCATACGTTATATCATTTAATTTGACGCAAAGGCGCATGTAAGGAATATATTTTAAATTGCCTCTGTACTGAGGCTAGAAGGCCACATGAGCAACAGGAGCATGCTGGGATACTCAAATACATAAGGAAATATGATATGGTACTGTAATTTAGTGGAATTTGCACCATGTGGGGGGAATGGGCTGTCAGAACTTGTTCCGTCAGTAATGAAGGGCAAAGAAAGCAAAAGTGTGGGTAGCACTTTACCCCTGTTAGAGGCACAGATAACCTTTGAGTCCTGGCACCTTGAGAAATCTCAGTTCTTGTAAAACTAGAGGTGGAAATAGTGCCGGGCTATCTGTGAGCTTGCACATGGAAAATAGGACAAGCTACTTCTTGAGACCTTCCTGTGGTATGTGAGTGGGGAGAAAATAAAAGTGTGCAGAGGGAAGAGTGTTGCCAAGGGATGAGTGGCAACTGGCTGGCAGCCTTCTCTCTGAAGGTAAGGTGCCTCACATGTTTCATAGGATAAGAGCAGCTGTTGATTCAGAAGTGAACACCTTACCTTTTTCAGTGATAACTCATTCATGTTCCCATATCTGCTGTGTAAGTATTCATGATAAAGCCTTTCTGGTAAGTTGCAATTAGAAAAAGCCAACCTAAGATACCTTTTCTCTCTGTGAGTGCAATTTAAATACAAGAATGGCTGACCTGGGAAAATGAAGTCTGAGAAACTAATTGGTTTTTTAATCCAAAACTTTCAAAAAACAAAGCTTTAATCTGTCTGGAGAAAAAAAAAATCCGCGTGTGAGTTTGTGTGCATTGTGTGTCGTGCTGCAAGACTACAGTAACCCTTTCTGGCCAAAAAAATTGGGGCTTTTTCAATGAGTAGTCTCCGTGTGTATTGGGGACAGTAAAAATGGCATATGATGTTTGGTACATTCATAACACATGAAGACAGTAGCTGTAGGCTTGACTCACACTTTAGAGCTGAAAGAGATTTCCTGCATAGTCAAGAAGGAATTTCTTCCTCCTTGCCCTCAAATTTAACTGGACAGTTGTATTGTTTTTGTTTTCTTGCTAGGGTTTTGTATTTGTTATGGCGTTTTCTACAAACCTCGAGGATAGGAGAGGAGGAGAAAATTGTTCTAAGATTATTTTGTCTGTTTGAAATCTGTTTGAATGACCTTGTCATAAGATCTGGGCTTGGGAAGGACTTTGCTTCCAGGTGAGATTGGTAGGGGCCTTGCTTATATTTGTCTTTCCCTTCACTATGGAGGTGATTTGCCAGCTGGACTCCTGTCTGTGAATCTCACCTAACCAGCATCCAGTCATGCAGCTGTCTTGGGTAGGAGACCTTGGTGGTTGCTGTTCTTCAGTGATGGCACACAGCTGAATCTGACTAAATCCCAGTAGGGTTCAGGTGAGTAAAGCCAGACTAATTATGAAACATCTAGGTTAAATTGTTTGCCTAATGGCCTCTGCTGGCATTGTGCTTAAGGAAGTAATTCAAGACAGCTGTGAGACAAAAAGTTGAAAAGGATGAATGGGATTTCTGGTTCATATTCCCCCTCAAGGTGGGTGAGAATTCAACTTCCCTCAGCAAATTTAAACACCATAAAATGAAACGGGTTAAAATATTCACTAGAAAGGGGATTTGTCTGCAGATGTCTCTAGCTTCTCTGTAAGTATGTTCTTCCCCATATTGGCTGACTATCATCCCCTAATTTTAACAATTTTCCTACTTAAATCAGAGGTGTGCAAGATAAGTTGGAAAAAAACCCTTTTATTGATTCACATTGCTGTTTCTGAGTAAGTGCTAATATACAATCATGTTGTGTAAAGGCTTATTTGTTGGTTATTAGATGTACAAAGTGATTATACAGTGCTTTTTATTTTTAATTGTATACCTTTAGTATTTATTCATTTGTGTAAATTACATGGTTTTGGACTTAACCTAGTGAAGGGAGTACATCTGCAGCAGAGTTTGATATGGTGAGTTTTATTTTAGTAGAATGAAGCATTTTATACTTAAACATTATTTAGTACTGCATAAATAACACTCCTCCATTAGGATAATTATGCCCTATTTATTTCTCTGCTTCCATTAATTTCTCTAAGGCAATTAAAAGTAAGCTCTGTAAGTAACTTCTAACTTGTGAAAACTACTTTAGACGTGATAGTACCAATGGAAATAATTTGAATTCTGCCTGAGCAATAATAATTGCAATAGTGAAGCTGTAGCTGAGTAATACTGCTGTGTTCAACCATTAGTGATGCCCAAACCACAAGACTGCAATAGAAGGAAAAGAACATTTTAAGGTAGAGTTACGAAAAAGATCTGGTTTGAAATATCACCTTTATACTTCCTAGGTGGTATAGGCAAGTTACTGTGGTCTGTGATTGTATGATTATGAGCCTGCCCATTCAACAATTGATAGGCAATAAGTGATGGGTTGTTTACTGCCTGTGTTTTGCTAGAATCAAATAGCCAAAAGTCCAAGAAAAATCCTACTATCCCTCAGTGCCAGACAAAATACTGCAGTGCTTTAATAACATCAGTAAGCTTTCAGAATTTAAAAAAGACATTACAGCAATTTATATGCCAGCCTTTCTTACTTAAATCTGCCATTTTTCAGCACTGCGATTCAGTGAGCTTGGGCTTCCCTGGTGCTCTTTCTTTATTTTGACTCCATTTGCTTTGTCCCTGTCAGGAAATAATTTTGCCACACATGATGACTGAACTAATTCTGATTGAAGTTAGGAAATGAATAATGTATTTGCCAGATGACTCTCTTCAGAGGAATTTGTGACTCTGAGGCAGTGACTTGCCTCATTATTGCCCATAACATGCTACTGTTAATCTGGAGAAAGAAATATCCAACTGCATGGACTGTGTCCTTTTAAAGCCTGTCTTCAGTTGAGGCAGATAAACTGCAGAGTTCACATTTTATTTCATTTTTGGTTCCTTAATGTACAAATTCAGGCTATATCTTAGGGTAGCAAAAAATGTTTAGTATGTTTATGTATGAAGAATCCCATATGTTTTGTGATTCCTTAACTGTAAAACTGGCTATAGATTTCATTGAATTTCATAAAAGTACCTTCCACTCAATATACTATCTATCCTCACATACACTTAATGTATCTCTCTAGATACATGCACACAAATATGCATATATGCAGAACTATTTCTGGGATATCTTAAAAGTATGAATTGTATGTGAACTGAAAAAAAGGGTTTTTTGCATTTGTGGGAGTCTGAAATAATAGCTCTGAATACCACAGACAAAATCCTTAGGCTTAAATTTTTCTATTCTACAGAATTAGTAATTTTCCCAAATAAGTTATAATCTTCACATTCCTGCTGAAGACAGCATTTTGCTACAGCTGCATGCCTTCCTCCTTTCTGTTTTTTTGGGATTTTTTCTTTTTTTACTCTCTATGCCTTGAGCTACTGCAAGTCATATTTCTCTGACTGAGTTCCAGAATGTAAATAATTGCTTGCATCTTGTTTGTTCTGGGTCTTGGAGGTAGAGCCCCCTCTATAACCAGGCAACTCTGGGTACAACCTGGTGATTGAAGTAACTCTTTGAGTTGTCATTTTTCCCAGTCAAGTTCTCAACATTCATAACGTATTTGAGATACTGCAAGAAACTTAGCATGCAATAACATCTGTCATTTCCGTAGCTGAAATCATGCAGTTGGGCAAATCTGAGAAGACTGAATTTTCAGATAGATGTTGAATTCTGGTCTGAGCTGCTCGCTCTCAAGTTTCTTTCTTTTTTTTTTTTTTTTTTTTTTTTTTTTTTTTTAATAAATTTCCTTAGACCATACAGCTGAAGAAGTTTGGGTGGGAAAGCACCTTATGCTGTAAAAGTGATTAACGTGTACCAGCAAAGGCAGGGGATGTATCTGTGCATGTGTAAAACGGGCATGATGGAGCTATAACTGTAAGTGCTGCTTTAGGCAATGAGGATGCTGGTCTTCATGAAGGGATGAGTAAGTGTCTCTGATTGTGGATTTTTAATTTACTTTTTAGTGTTGAAATCTAGGTACCAACAATGATATTACCAGTAAAACCCATGACCATTATAGCAGTAAGAATAAACTGTAGCAATTCTATAGAAAGACAGTGTCTTCCAAAACTAGAATTAGGGAAAGTCTGCACCTAGGCACCAGCAGTGAGGCCATTATCTCCTCTGAATATTTTAGCAAGTGCTTAGCAAGCTTGCCTGTTCACTGAGGCTGAGAATTTCAGAAAGGCAATTCTGAGACACTCAAATGCCCACAAGAACTACTTTCAAGATGTTGAAGCATTTCACTCTGTCTGGGACTGCTTGAAAAGTTAAATCTAGATGTTTGATTCTCCAGATTTCTTGGGATTTGCATCCACAGAGGGCTTTATATCTTAAAATGCTAGAATCAGTTTCTCCTTCCTTAATGTCCTTTACTTTTCCTCAAAAAGGGCTTTAATCTACATATACAGTAGTAGGACATCTCAAAAGTTGTCACATGTGCTAAACCAATTTCACTGAGCCAGGTTTATCATGTCTTATTGTTTGCCTTTCTAAGGTTTGGTCCATGTTAAAAACGAAGCGTAAGGATATTCCACGCTCAAAAAATATTTTTACTTTCCCCAGTGGGACTAGAAGTACAAAAATAATATTGTTAAAAATCAGGCCTATGGGAACGCATTTAATTGCCTCTAAGTTCTTTGGGTTGTACATGAGGCTTGTGTCTTCCTCGGGAAAGATGGAAATTTCAATACAACAAGCAGAAGAATAATACAGGGCATCAGGATTGCTGATGAATGTGAAAGAGGTGTTGCTTAGTCTGGAATCTTTAAGATGATACTTGCAAGGGCTGTGAGGATGATTGGGCTTGATGGATGATGGTTCTAAGATACAACAATGGCTTGATAGCTGATGCAGCAGCTGGACTAGGAAGGAACTAAGGAGTAAGACAGACCATGAAGAGTTTACAATTGTAGTGCAAAATTACACTGGCGATCAAGAAAAAAGATTATTATCTGTTATACTCCATGTTGTGGGAGAAAGCTGGTCTGATGCATCAGGAGAAAAGAATGCAATAGAGAGACTAAAAAAACCTGACATTTACAAAGCATGATTGAAAAGGATTTTTGGTCAGCAATAGTGTTCTGACATGCAGGGAAAGCTGCTAATCTAGGAGATATCCAGGCAATAGCAGCATTAAGAGAGGATCAGATCATAGGCAGAATTGAATGCCAGTGCAATTAGAAATGCAGAGACCCTGCATAATATTTCCATGTCTTCATTAGCTCCTGATCAAGCTACCAAAACAAAATAAAGAAGTAAATTAAAATAATTCAAATCCATACTGTTGAATCATTTAAAGATTATTTTCATCAATATTATAGGCCAAAGTCTGGGTTACTCCTTGTATGAAATTATACTCAAAATTGGTATAACATAAGTAGGTTCAAGAACAGAAAGTTTCATTGTTCTTGTCCTTGCTGAGAAGAATATTGTGGGACAGGTGGGAGACTGTGACAGGTTTGCATTCTGACTCCATGTGAAGGAACTTGGACCTTGTTTTCCAGGAACTGGACAGGTGTGCTCCCAATAGTTGGGACAACTCCTAGGCATGCTGAGCGTGACCATTTAACAGTGTAGATGTAGACTATGTATTGTGCAGGTACACTTGTCTTTACAGTCACAGCTTTATTTCTAAAAACTGCTAGATACGTGCTTTTCCTAATAACAGGTATTAATATACTGGGTTTACTCATCAGGCTTTCCAATTTTAAAGCTTGGAGCTGATTTGAAGCTGCCCTATTTTAGTGCTGTGAATCTCTGATAGCATATTTTTCCCTCCACCACTGTTAATTTAGCCTGTCAGGCATTGTGACACACTGCAAGACCGTGCAGGTACTTGTCATGTCTGAAAACTTTATCCCGAGCACTGCAAGTGGGGGAGGAAGTCGCAACAAAGGTAATTACCACATATCTTGGTCTTCAGGCAATGGAGATTGTGGTTAGGAGTGATTTCCCTCGGGGGAGAAGGGGGAGGTAGGAGTCAGCAGTGCTGACTCGGTGCACTCTGAATGGTTTTTTTGGCATGGTGAGGAGAGCTGCAGCAGCACAGGACCTGCAATCTGTAAGAGGAACTACAGCCCATTAGCAACTTGGGGGGACACACTGAAGCTGGAGGGGAGGTGACGGGAGAGAGAGCAAATAAAGATGATTTTAAAAGCAAAGTTTTATAAGAGGTGTGTTGTGTTTTAGCCTTATGATGACAATTTTAATTTAAATGGCAGTTTTCCAGTACTATCTACTCTTGCCTCTGTGTAACAGCCCTGAGCTCCCCATCACCTCAAATGATACTGTGGTTTGCCTGTTGATAGGTACTGTATGAAAAAGTCTTATTTGATGTTAATCTGCATTCAGGGACACCCATATATGTACCCATATCTTAGTATTTTTAGTTACAAGGACCTCTGGAGTTGAAACAAAAACACTGTTATCAACAACAAAGTGAGAAGCCTTTGAAAAGTTAGCTTTGAAGTCTTAAACTTCTTGCTGCAGGGCTGACTACAGCTGCACTTCTTGCAGTTCTTGATGGCAAGAACTGCAGGAATGTTTAAGTGGAAGAAGGGGTTTTAAGTAATCTTATTGCTGCTTTGTGTTGCTGAATTTTGAATTTTTTGATGCTACGTTTGAGGTTATGTCCTTTTTCTTTGTGTATGAAACTGGTAACTACCCAAGCTTTAAATTTTAAATCAGCTTAAGATCTCTTAATTAACAGCCCCCAAACCTACTCATTTTCACAAACCTAATCAAAAAATGAAAAATTAGCAGGAAAAAAATTAAAAAATAATAAAGAGTCATGAACCAGTGTAGTTTAAATTGCTGTTTGCTTCTCTGTTTGCTTTGATCCATTTGTCCTGTATGAGTCTTTACTGACTGTTTTATTAGAGGAAGTTTTCCAAGCTCCTGTGAGTGTTATTGTAAGTAGAGGCCCCAGTGAGACTGCCGCTTAGTGAAAGCATACTTCCCTCCTTTCTCGGGTTTGCATTAGTGATGATGAGTTTCTGGAGCTTTCAGAGCTCTTGCCAGAAAGATAAGGCTATCATATCTTTGCTGTTGTCGTTCATTATAGTCACTGCTGCTTGGTGATGTGCCTGGAATAGTTCAGGGATTAGCTGGAGCTGGGCCTGTGGGTGCACCTGTGTATTATGCTAATATTGTGAAAAGAGCAGACTTGGAAGTGTAATTCACAAGTACATTCAAGTGAAGCATGTGCAAATAACATCTGCAAATCTCACCTGCAAATTATACGGAGATGTAGGTCTGAAAAAACTGAAAATTCCTCTGTTGCAAAACCCTTGCTTAGAATTGCGTAGTTAGAGAGCTGTACCTACCTCATTGGGTAGAGAGACCTCATCTTTTTGTTCCCTTTTCTTCTCCTGTCCACCTGGCCCCTTGTACTGTCTTGTATACATTGTAGTTTTCCTAGGTCACCTCCTCTGGAGAGACTGTAGGGGCTGTGTGTTCTGCAGGGAAGCCTCTTCTCTTCCTTGTGCTTGTCTGACTCCAGATGACCTCTGTGTCTCCTCCAGGACTACCAATGAGACCTGAGCCTTAATCGAAGCAGCTGTGTGTTCTGACAACATCAGTGCTCACCCAAGTCTAAGCTGAGCCTTCTAGAGCCCATATGGGCTCATACACGGACTCCTGTGGGATCCAAGGCCGTCAAAATTCAGCATTACAAATGGCTTATCTACATAAAATATCCAGAAGTGAGAGCAAACAATAACCAGTGAATGGCATAGTGAGACTTTATTACCCTGACAAATTGGAAGGCTTGCAAGTAAAAAGTCCTTGGGTAATTTTACAGGAGGGAACAAACATAAATAACTGGAGCCTTCAATAACTGTAACTTCTGCCTCAGAGTTTCAATGGAATATTTAATCCATTTTCCCTTGATACCTTACTCTACCAAATTAGAAGCATTTTTTATTAAGATGGTTGTCAGAATGTCTAAAATAAGGGAATAATCTACTGCAGTTCCTGGTAGGCTTTTGGACCCCTAGGTCTTTATTCTGACTGAACAATTCTACTGTTCCTTAGGTTGCTTATTTTAATGGATTTTTTTTTTTTTTTTCGTTCTTGTTGTGCAGGGCAGATAGGCTATAATCACTTCAAAACAAACAAACAAAAAAATCCTAGATAATATTTTAGCGGAAGTTGAGTATTTCCAAAGCTTCAAACTTTGGGGAGCTGAAACTGCTTCTCCAACAGCACAGCTCTTTTCCTCAGGGTCAGGCTTGTCTTCTCAAAGAAGATGAGTCAAACCCTGCTAACTGGCTTGATAGAATTCTGAGCTCTAGGAATTCTGCTGTCGTGGACTTTTTTGCAGTGCTTTTTATTTCCCAGGCAAAAACTCATTTGCATTATGGTATTGTTATGTGTTTTCCTTTGATCTCCTACTTTGGATTTCTAAGACTGTGTGCTATATTTTTACTTGCAAATTTGCATTGCCCCAGGATATGAGAGGTTTGTTTGAACTCATTTAATTGGCCAGTGATGTGAAAAATGATCGTTTTCTATATTGAAAATGAGCTCAAATAACACCTCCATGGAGTCCTTATAACCTACTGTAACTTTCCATGCATTTTTACTGACTCAGATTTAAATTGTCTGGAAAGAGAATGAACTCTTCTAATCTTTGCCATGTTTGCTGCCATGATTTTTAGGTTTACAAGACATCACCATAAAAATATAGGAAAATCAAAAGATAATTAGCCACGTTTTCCAGTGTTATTATTTCAGAAAAAAAGATGCAATTCCAATTAAATCAAAGGAGATAATCTGAGTAGATAGGATGTGCCTAAGAATAAAATGGTGTTTGCTTTTTAAGTTTGCTTTCATGCTGATTTATATTGTAATTTTGGAGATGTTACCTTTTATTTACACTGAGGCTATATTTTATGGGGTGCTTTTGGACAAGAAATAAAAAAATACCTTTTTATTCTTTGTAAAGCCTGGATTCAAGAGTCTAACCTGAAGTGTATGAAAACTGCATGGCTGGTCTTAAAAAAGAAGATGCTTTATTACGATATTTTTATCAGCATTCATGACATCTTAAAATTGCTAGTTGATATTTAGAATGTTAGGAGGAAACTAGAAGTGTATAAATTAAACTTGACATTTTATACTGAAATGACAAATACATTGAATTATACACTGTTTCTTCTATCAACTTTATCAACACTTGTAGGTTTCCAACCATCTCCTTTGTCTTGCCCCACTGCAGAATCCTTGCCTGTGACATTTTACTCTGTTCACAATTCCCAAGCCCTGCAACCAGAGGTTGTGCATGTCATTTTAGTCCTATTTAAGAGGAACTTGTCTCTGCCTCGTAGGTGGGAGGGTGTTATCCTGAGATTGAGGAAAAGATGGCAATTTACTTGGCTTCCATGCTGTTCAGAATCATTAGCTCCTGCTTTTCTTTTTCTTCGCACTCTTATTCAGCTCGTAACTTAAACCATGTACAAGAAATAAGCTTGGTTATATATATTTTATTTTTTAAAAATAATCTTCAAGTATAGCTGGCATGTATGATCCTAAGGGATCCTAAGGCATGTATGTGCTCAGGGAAGACAGAATGCATAGATTTGCTGTTGGGTCTTGTTGTAGCAGTTTAAACTGAGTTACTGCAGATTGCAACATGTGAGAGGAACTTTATAATGACACAGATGGCCACGTGCCTTATGGTACACCTGCTATCTTGTTTTTCTGTGACTACTATGCCTTTGAGGTTGTGTTTTGTTGTTGAAAATAATAGTTAATCTTACTTCCTACTCTTCAGTGCAGTTGCTGAGTTATAGTAGTTTTGTTCTGTTGGGTAAGAACTGTGATAATTTTTCATCATGTAGGCTTAAATTTCTGTAAGGTGTGTTCAATGAGCAAAATTGTGATGAACAAGTCTGAGGAAAAAACTTATTCTCAACTCCTGAAATATGTAGGGAACTTATGCTATTTCACTGTGTAGTGTAGAGCTAAATTAAGATGAGAGGGATGGCCAATGTTTATTATTCTAATTTTTGCCTTCTAAAACTCATGAAAGTTGTATGTATTTGGTCAGTTGTAGGACTCTTGGTGGTCTTGACTGTGTTCCCCTTGCAAGGTTGCCTTGCTGCCTGGCTGCCCTGACAAGGCAAATATCAAAGATGTTATTTTTGAGGGATTTGCAAAGTGTTCAGCAGACGTTCTGTAGAGCAGAATTAACTTGTTATGCTTGGGCTTTCTAAAGTGAAATTCCAGATTGAAACCGAGACTGTCACTTGCATCTCATCACAGATAGCGCAAGAAAATAATTAGGAAGGAAAAAGAGCAGACAGACTGGGTTCCAGGCATTTTATGCTGTCTGCCTCTATTTTAGGGTGAACTTGCACCATAGATAGAAGTATCCAGACTGGGAGGGATGTATGCAATGCCCTGTCTCCTTTTAATTTTCTTTGGAGGAAAAAAATCCAGGCGTATAGATTCAGGCTATCAAATTACCATATTTTATGTTTCAGTTCTCAGAGTTCTTAGAGAATAAGAAATACTCCCGAAAACAAGCACAAGAATTGTTGTGGTTTTGCTGTTTTTTCTGCACATGATTTATATTTGGAACAATCTAAAATAAATGGTTGCAAAAGATATACAAGAGGTTAGTCTACAAGCTGCTCTAAGGATGGCCTCATCACAAATACTTGCAGCCTGTGAGCCATCCTATATATCCAGTAACAGGTTCAGCAAACTTTTTGCATGTAATCCCCAGTAAAACTTCTCAGTCTTTTATTTCAACAAGTGGTTTCTGTACTGCTGCAAGTGTTTAACACCATAGGTAATATGTTTCAGTTAAGTATACCTGCTCATGTTCTCACTTCTTCTATTATTGCTCTAAATCTATTGAGTCTTAATTAATCTGACCATATTATTTCATTTTTTTTTAAATGTAAGTACTGTATTTTCCCCCAAGGTACCACATAAAGTATCCTATTGAAATCTAGAGCTGGACATAAACAAGACATCAAATAATGACTTCAAGTTGATTAAAAACCAGCAGAATACCCATTGCTTTCATATTTGTCCTTGGTTAAAGGGGAAAAAGGATAAAAGAGCTACCACAGGATACCAGTTCAATGCAAGCTGCTGGTGTGGACAGGTTACATTCACACCCTTGTGAGTTCTGAAATAGCTTCTCTTTGCAGGCAAACCCTCAGATCAGTTGACAGGAATGATGTCTCATCAATGTACATGTGCGTATCTTGATTAAGGGTACACATTGTTGGAGCTGACAGGAATGTCAGGCTCTGCAGATTCCCAGAAATTCTCTAAGCCTGACAGATATGAGGCTGGTGTTGGCTGAATACATTGAGATAATTTTTCACAAAAGATGACTCATTCCTCTTCCTATATGAATTAGTACCTCTTCCAGCATCTGAATTTACAATTCCTCTGTGAGATTTTTTTTTTTAATGATTTACAATTCAGAGACAGAGCTATATATATTATACTAGCTAACAAACACTTAAATGCCATACTTTTGAGACATACAGAGAATTTTTTCATTTAGAAAAACCCACTAAAGTCTTACCAAGTATTACCACGGACATATATTGAGATGCAAATATATCTATTGGAAGAAATTCTGTTATTTTTCTGGGCAGAGACAGAATAACTATCAAAGCATGACTAAACCTTGGAACATGTTATGTTCTGTAGCTGAGGGAAAGGGTGTTTGTCCTGGTCTTTCTAATTGCTTCATTTAAGTTAGATCTTACCCAAACCTTTAAAGAGCAGATCCTAATATTGTGTGGTGCTATGAGTTTAGTAAATAAAGCTATGATTTTTTTTTTTTAATTTAAAGATAAAACTGGCATACTGATAAAATTCTGAGTGTGGAAGCAATTTTATAAGGAAGAGATACTTTAAACATATATAACTAGCAGTAGCTGTCACCTTTATGCAGACATCAGTGTGTCAGTAAAATAGGTATTGTTTAACTGTATCAATTGCATCTTAGATGTAAACCCACTTTTCTTTCTCAAATTTGGTTCAAGTAGTCATTTAGGTCAGATTTGCACTACAGAGTTTTGCTGGCATAGCTGTTGTTACTTTTATTGAATGGTTGATAGCCACTGATTTCCTTTAATCTTTTATTCATAATAATCCTTTTCTTTGTGTACAGTTGCCAATAAAGTAGTCTTTCAAGTAAAAGACCCTGGAAGTCTGAGATCTACCTGCTAGGAGCGGGAATAGATACTAATGAGCTTGGTGAGGGAAACGGACCTGTGCCTCATGAGAGATTGTCAGGGAAGTTAAATGGACTGGGTATGAGGTTTTAGGCACAGGCAGAGCATAATTATGGCCCTCAGACAGCACTGAGGAAATGCTTTGACTACTGCATCTAGGACTGAGAAGGAAAGGGATCTGGAAGATAGCAAGCACTCTGGTACTGATTATAATGGAGACAATTTTCATAATACTTGGACAGTAGTTGCTGAAATTGAGTATTTTGGTAGGAACAATGGTTGTAAGCTAAAGAGTTGTGTAACATTTCAGTTGTGTCAGTACTGAGTACAGTTTAATATTTATTAGTTGAGTGTAAATTTTCTGCCAGCATTAATTCTGATTACAGGCATTAGAACTGGATGTTGCCCTGGCATAGACAGAATCCTTCTGTATGTGTGTTTTTGTATCTCTTTTGCTGCATCTGGTCCTTAGTTAAAGCAGCACAGAAATCTGTGTGGACAAGATGGAAATGAAAAATAAGTATAAATATCAACAAAAAAATGATTTCAAAATGCAGCTTGGTGTTCTTCCTAAGTGTGCTTGCATTAACCTGATCCGTAAGCAGCAAAGAGTTAAACAAGCAGAAAGTGACAAAACCCAACTCTTTTAGTCTTATCAGTTTTTCTACTTTAGTGGAACAAGGGAATAAATATGGGCTGGGTTTTGCACTGCTTTCAGTATAGCCTCAAATCAAGGATCTGCTTTTTTCTTTTGCAATGGATAATGTGAGGCTTAAGAGACTTCAGTTAAGAGGGACATGTGCATTAATCCAGGGCTTTATCTCCTCTTAGGTTGTCAAATATACAGATCCTTAGTAATACCTCCTCTTTAGCATCTCATTGATGTCTTGATCTGTTTCCAGCATGAAAATTCAAGCTGTAAATGTCTCTTAGTGGTTAGATCTTATTTAGGATCTCTACATAACTATGATTGCCCGTGTTCAGGAAAGGCAAATTTGCTTTACAGGAAAATGGGGTCTCTATATTAAAAGTGGAGTATAACCTGCACTGTTGCAAATAGATGGCAATTGGCCAACACATCTCTTAATTTATCAATATCAGAAAGGTGAGGTACTCAATTTTTGAATGCTTTGGAGTTCGTAGTGTTATAGGAATCATAAGCAATCAGAATTCAATTAGTTCTTTCCAATGTCTAATACCTTGTGGCACTGATCCAGACAAGAGCTAGTCCTTAGACTAGTGCAATTTTTCTTTCTGTCTGGACATGACTAGTTCAGTGTTGTGTAGTTTGGGTGTGTGGGGTTTTGTTATTGTTTGTTTTAAGATTTATCTGACACCAAACAGAAAGGCTGCCCTGCAGATGAGCAGCTTCTGCCTTGTGCCAGACAGGAAGCAGCCTTACAGGTGCCTTAGCAGCAGCATCAGAGCCTAGGCATGATGTGGAGTTTATTGAATGACTTCTACATTCTCCAGCTACCAGCAGAGAGGGAATTGGCAGGCAAAGGTGTGGAGGTATCCTAGTAACTTTGGGCTGCTGGCTTTGTGTGCT
Source organism: Falcunculus frontatus (assembly GCA_013398115.1). Lineage (NCBI taxonomy): Eukaryota > Metazoa > Chordata > Aves > Passeriformes > Falcunculus > Falcunculus frontatus. The sequence continues at coordinate 297,139 of VZRV01007042.1, forward strand.
GATGCCCTCCACAGCCAGCCCGCTGCTCAGGTGCTATGTTAGTGACAGGCAGAAGGCAGGTATTTGGACAGGTAGAGGTCCACTTGGACAATAGTGGACCTTGCTAACCCCATCCCTGCTCTTCAGTAACCTCTAAGGGCTGTAATATATGCAACAATAAAAGTGCTGCCTGAGGCATTCAACCTACACAGACACCCTGTGCTTTTCTCTGTTTGATGAAGGCTAAATTTTGGTATGCTGGTGTCAGAGTAAGAGAGTTTCCAGGAAGGAAGTTGCTGAGGTGATATTCCCAGTAAGCCCAAACAGACCTGTTAGAGATGCTGAGAGGACCAAAAGGCAAAAAAAAAAAAAAAGGCTGGAAGATGTCCAAGAAATGAGACAGAAAACTAGAGATTTTGAAAAATGAATTAAAATATTTTTTTCCAGTTTCTTCTGGGAGACCTCCAATGCTTTGTCAGGGGAGATAAAAACTCTGTTGACCCCACAATTTAAAGTGTCTGAGTGAACGTGGAAGCCAAATCACAGAGCTCTCTGTCTGTAAGAGCAAGACAGATTGATGAGGTGCTCAGTGACCTGGCTGTCACAGCCCAGAAAGTTTTCCAGGAAATGAAGGAGACATGGAAGCTGCTGATCAGCTTGGAAAATGCTGAGATAAGATGCTGTAAGTAGTGCAGGAACTAAATAATTAGCTTGCAAACAAAGAAAAAGGTTTTGCACTGCCTTCTGCATAAGATGTGCTGAACATCCAAAGGGCTTAGGTAAGCAAAGGTGTAAAATAAGAGCAGGCTGGGAAAATATCCTATGTGCAGAAGGCAGAGCCAAGAAATTGGATTGCCTCAGTTTAAATGACATTATCTTTGAAGAGAGAACTCCTTGTGATGATTATTTTACTGTAATGGACAAAAAGAGGAATTTTGGTAGACAGCTAAGTGACTCACCTCTGAGGATGCTGCAGAGTTTTCCTGCAGGAAATCTCATCATCCAAAGCTCAAACAAGTCTGTAATAGGTGCCTTAGAACTACTCATCCATCTCATTTGGCATAGAGACACCTGAGAACTAGAAAGAAAGAAAAAAGAATTTTCATTTGGGCTGTTAAAGGTGTGAGATGATATTTGTTCCTTACCTAGCCAAAACCCCGTGAGGCATTCTAGACTAAATTGGTAGCGTGCCAATTTCTTGTTCATTGGGAGTTAAGGCTAAAGATGAAAAGCCCCAGCATAAGACAAAGAAACTACTAGTGAGAATACTAAAGAAGAGCGTTTTGTCTGTATGAATACTGATGTGATACAGCCTTGCTTGAGAGAGTCTGAAAGTCAGTGTTCTCTAATACCTGGGCTAGTAGGCTATTTTACAAAATAGAAATTCTGCCATGAGGAGTCAAAAATATTGTAACAGTACCTTAGGTGTTCTGTTGTTTAAATTCTTCATTGCACTTGGGATTCTGATTCACAAATATTTAATTCTAAGTAGGTAAAAAAAAAGATTAAAATATCAGCCATTCTAGCTCTTTCCTCAAGTCAGCAGAGAAACAAAAGGATGTGAATCTGTTGACTACTGTTTCTATTGAAGACATGCTCAACTGTCAACAGTGTGCCATACTATAATCTCTTACACAGTCTGCTCTCAACTTCTGAGAGTAGCAAAGAAATAGTGTAAGTTTGCAAATAAAAAAAGCCCTGGCTAATTCAGGTATTGAGCATTGAAACATAGAGACCGAAGAATGTTGCAGAGTTGGCCAAGAGCCAAAGCTTGAAACGTTGCCCGGGTTTCCTCTGGTCTCTCACCAGGCAACTGAGGTGCACAAATATGACTTCCCTATTAATCAGATTTTTAAAAAAGACCTGATTAACTTGGTTGCAGTGGTGGGTCTAAGGTGACTACAGGCTTTTGCACTGCACTGCGCCTGATGTTTAAAGCCTTTAGTACAGCATAGAGCCCCAAGGAATGTGCCACTTAGGCACATGGTAAGAAATTAGCTTGGAAAGAGACAGATGTATGAGATTTCATTCTGTAATTGTTCTGCTGAATCCATGCCAACCCAGCAAAACACCTTCTCTAGAGTTCAGTTTCCATTTGGGAGCAGGCTGAAGACTGATTTCAGCTCTCTGATGAGATGGTAGTGTTAGCTTGCACAAGGAAGTGCTTGGAAGCGTGATCCGTTCTGGTGATTTGGAGAAGGAAGGAGCCATGTGGGGGAGGAAGCTGGAAGGTGTTGCAGAGTATGAGGACTCCCTGATTCATTGTGTGTAATGTCAAAGCCGAAATAGCCTTTGGGTACTTGAGAAAATTCAGCAGCTAAAACTGCCCATGCAAGTTCTGATTTGAGATAATTAACACAGAATTGTACACTGCTGATAGGATGCCTGTTGGCTTCTGGGGCTTTAGGGCAAGTAGTAGGTAACCTCTGATGAACTGTGACACAAAATGCGTGGTTCATGCACTAACCTTTCCATTTCCAGAGGTCTTGCAAAAGGCCCAGTGAATCTAAACAGTATGTACTTTGCTAACTGAGTTAGTTGTGACCTAGAATTGCAAAGCAGGGGACAAAACTGCATTATGTGGAAGCAGGCACTAGGAAGCAATTGTGGACTTCATTCAAGATGAATTCAAGTGGATGGACATCCTTCCTAAAAGCTAAATGGAAGAGACAGTCAGATTACATTATTGAATAAGACGTCTAAAAACTCAAAAGTCTTTGCCTGGGATCCTCTGTCATGAGTTCTTATATGGGAGGAACAGAAACTTAGTTTGAGAAGAAGAAAACAGACTCCAGGACAGGCTGGTTGCAGCTATGGTTGTCCATGGTAAGTTAGGCACAGAAGGTAACCAAAAAATCAGAAAAAGTAAACAAGAAGTAGAGAAGAACTGAACATCAATGCATATGTAATCACTGGGGCACTCATCTCCTTCCCATATTTAAAACTGCTTTCTTCTTATGCTTGAATTTGAAAAGGTTTTGTAGGTTTGGTTTTTATATATATATATATATATAATGAAGTGGAACTAAGTTGGATATGTTTCTGAAGACGTCTGAGAAATGCATACATTTTGCTGAAAACTAAATAACTGAAACAAATCCAACAGCTGAGGGTATGATTTGAGATCAAAATCGGAAGTATCCAGAAAAGCTTTTATCATATGAAGTCAGCCCCCTGGCAAAACATTTGCATTTTGTAAAAAACATCAATAATTCAGAAAATATTTGTAAAAGTTTGATCTCATGTCAGAGGAAACATTTACACAATATATTTTTCCTAGCATAACAGTAGAAGTGTGCAATGTTGCTTAGCATTTTGGGAACAATCTTTACTTCTGTAAAGTGCTGATTGGACTTATCAGTCACTACTCAGATTTTACACTTGAACTGTCTTTGTAAGTGTGTTTAAAACAAAAGAAATATTCCTTTCCCATCTCATCAGTAACCTTCAGACTTGTACGCTGGATCTTAAATTCTGTGCCTTTATCTTTGTTTACAAAGCGGGTATTTTAGCAGCATATGAAGACCTTAGCTAAGGTCTCTCATTCCCTGAAGAATTGGTGTTTCTAGAGGTGTTAATGTAGTGTGTCCTCCTTTCCACATATTTTTTGTACATATATTAATGGAATATCAGTGTATATTATTTGGCAAGTGTTCTGTTAGATCCACAGTGCGTTACAGTTTTATTTCGATTTATTAATATTGAAATGAGGTTTGCTTGAGGGAGATCCGACCTAATCTGAAAGACAAAAGGAGGATTTACGCTTTATTTTCCAGAGGAAGGAAAGGGATGGAAGTAAATAAATGTGGCAGGGCAAAACCTAGGAGCTCAGAAGGACAGTGTCAGCCTTTTGCCATTCCACTGGATTCACCCCTATGTTGTTTCCACTTTCCTGCCAGCTCTAACAGTCTCTTTTGCCTTTAGATGTGCATGTGGCTGCTAGCTGGAACACACTGAAAGATTTTTGAGCCTCACAAGCCCTCGTCCACAGGGATCAGGCAAGTTGTGCTGACTTGCTGTTTCTTTCCTGTTACTTTTTCAGAAAACTAATTTCTAATGTGCCTTTTGCCTGTACTTAAGGGCTGAATTACCAAATGGTGCCATACATTTGCAAATGGGAATGAGAAGCTCATTTATGAATGAGGTGGAGGACGGGGCTCATGCACAAGAAAAAGAGTCTCCTAAAGTGCTGTTCATGTGTTAGGGGGGATAGAGGGGGAAGTTATGGAATGCAGCTGTAGAGCCTATGGAGCCTGCAGTGTGAAATGCCTACATTGCTTGCCTCTGAGCTCACAATACAGCTGGCATGCTATCAAATATCCTAAAGGGGATTAGCAGTGGGATTTTAGTAAAAGCCTCTCTGTATAATAACTAGTGCTTTTTTAAAAATAAAAATGTGTCCAACACTAAGTAGAGGGGAAGAACCCAACAAAGCCCCAGTTGTGCAAGTCTTATTTCAGTTATGTACATGTCTTTGCAGAACAAAGAAGTAATATTGGGTTTTGCTGATGAAAATGTTGCTTCTAGAGATGGGTCACAGCTTTCCACCTTATACCGCAATTAGTTTTTCAGTTTTGTGGTCCTCGTTTTCAATTTTTTTTGTCTTCTTTTTCCTCCTGTAATCACTTTTTGCCTAGCTTTGGACTCTCCCTTTTCCCTTCACCCTTGACATGCTGATCTAACTTTTAAAAGCTTTGAGAAATATGTATCTGAGAAGTCCTTTCACCTTGACCCCTTGCTGCCTGCTGCTGGAAGTGCAGTTCCACATGGCATCTGTACATTCCACCTGGCTTTGTGGTTACCATGGAAACCGGCTACAGGCTGCATAAAGCCACTGATGAGACAAGGAAGAAGGGATAAGCCTTTTAGTTCCTGAAATAGAACAGTAAGTGTAGGACTGAGAACAAATCTCACTCTAATTGTCCAGGACACACAGAGATCCAAGTATGAGTTCTGGTGGTGCTATAGAGTTTGATGGTATTTTAATAGGGAGAAGTCTTGGTCTCTTTTGGCTTGGTGAACAGGATTGAATTCAGCTTGCTTCAGTTCTGAGAAAAAAAATTCCAATTTTTCCTTTGAAATCATGTGATCCTAAGTGTCCTGCAGCTTTAGGGTGTGGGTGATTGTTTTCAGCTGGGTGATGTGAACGTTGAGCACAGGTATTCTGCACTGGTGGCAATTTATAGAGGTGGTGTGAATGATCACATAATGTGTGAGTTGAAGACACAGGCTGAGGAAAGCTGCAGCCTGGCAAACCTGCAGCTGGTGAATGTAACAGCAACTCAGACATCCAAGCTCAAGCTCAGCAATCCGTGCTGCTTCTGAATGTGGGTGGGATCTTGGGTGGCACTGAAGTGATACCTCTGTGTGCCCAGAACACTGAGGAACTGGAAGCTTGAGTCATTTTCCTTCTGTCTCTTGTCTTGTCTTGCTCTCAGGTTCAAGTTTCTCCAGTGGTAAGAAGTTACTAGGAAAAGGCCTGCTTTGAATTTACTAAAGGTTCAGTTTTGTGACCTCAAAATTTAGCAGGAGACAGATTTAGTTATTTAACTTATTTAGTCCAGGATTTTGTGGATCCCCATTTAGCAGGCTTAATGAATAAAATGCTCTATTTCCTTCACCAATTTTTTGATTGAAGGTGATAAAGGGCAAGCATGGCCCATGCACCGTAACAAGGTGCGTTACAGGCAGACACAGGCAAGCACAACTTGCTCTCAAAGCCAACCAGCAGTTACGTGATGGTACCACTATGGGCCTGAGCTAAGGCTGATGCTGAAACTTCAGGAAGGCTTGTTAGTTCAGGGCTGTTGTGAAGCTTACTGCAGCCACATGGCTTTGGCCACTGTGAAATAAGGATAGAGCTGCTGAGTCTGCTGATTTGTCTCGCTGACAGTGTGTGATGCTGCTTTTTTTCCAAGCCTGGCAGCTGTTCACTGGCAACTGGAGTGAGAACACTGTGCTCTCAGTTCCCACAGGCTGCTGAAGAGTTGTCGAGGGGAAGCTGACTTCTATTAAGACTTTTGACTGCATTTGAATCAGGAATGGCTTTGGATCCATTACCTGTTCTTTGTAACTGCTGGTGCTAGATCCTGATCTCGTTCATAGTTATGAATATGGAATTGTGCATTGATTTTACCACGCTTGCTTTTCACCTCATGGCATTATGAATGAGACAAGACTGACTTCCCTCTCCTCCCTATACTGTTCAACCTTACTGAAGTCTTCAATATCTTATTCGTGTAGCCTCTATGGAATACTTCAGTGGGTCTTAGTCAACCTAATAAAACTCAGTAGTAGTTGTATTTTCCAGAATAGATTTTTCTTTTGGAATTACTATGGTTTTAACATAATAAAGAAAAATTCCAATATCCTGAATCCAGTGACTATTAAAACACTACATTTTAATGTATTTTATCTGTTTTGCAAGACTATGGAACTTTACTTGAAAGAGAAGTTTCTCAGCTCCCAGGTGAAAAAGTGCTATCGGTTAATTAACAAAGGAAAATTTACAGGTGAGATGAGATTTCTCTGGTGACACATTTGTATTGTCAGTGTTTGCTTTTCTGGTTCCTAATGAAAACAATAGAATGTTCTAAACTCAGCTGTCTGTGTAGATTATGCTGCTTAAGTAGCTTCATTTGAGAAGGGTGGGCTTGTGACAGTTCTGGATGCCAATAAGCATTTTTTTTTCTTACTAAATATGAATTCATTTTAAGTACTACTCATGAGAGACTCCATGGTTTATAGTAATATATTTTTATTTCTAATAATGGTCATGTGATAAAAGAATAGCAAAGCCCTCTGCAATTATTTTTGATATGCATAGTTGAATACAAAGGGCATAGATTTATGGATGCACAGACCACATGTGTTAATGGAAAATACGAAGTGGTCAAAAGCAACCTCCAAAGCTGATAAAGTGTCAGAGTCACCCCTTTGGAGAGAATTACAGCATGTTATGTATTTATATTACATGGTGTGAAAGCTGAGAACATCTCCTGAATCACAGCTGTAATAGAATGCTTTTTGTTTATAACATCTTTTTCTTTCCTAAAATCATTGATTGGGAAAACAACCTTTAAAACAAGCAAACAATGAAAGCTCAAACCCCAACCCCACTTCTTTAGCTTTTCTCCCCACTCTGGAAATTTAAGATTCAGCTTCAGTAAGTAACACAACCTTTCTCAACCTCCACTGCATGTCTTAGATGTTTTGCAGTTATTAACGTATTGTGGCAGTATGAAGTGCAAATCTGGGACCACACTCATCAAAGCAACTTGCTTATTTTAAAAATTATTCTGGTGATGACACTGACATTTCTCCATCTGCAGCAGTCTTTGTATTTTCATGTGTATGAACTGTATTTAACTGCATGGAGAATTTAATCGTGAGTTCATTGTTTTGAATGCAACAGAAATATATAGAAATAATGACAAATAGAAAACATGCATGAAAAATTAGAGGACAGTATTGGAACTAGGGAAAACAGTTGGAACAAGTATATCTTTATACCAGCCCTGTCCTCAATCAGACCAGCATCTCCTTTTCTCCAGACAAACACTATACATGCAATTTATCCATTCAGTAACCCAACTGGTAACATTAGTTTCAGCTGCAATGGGAAAAGAAAATGAATAAAAAAAATCTCGCAGCAGATTAGGAGAAGATAATGTGAGCAGAGTGAGGTCTGAGCTGCAGAAAGAATTCTGGTGGAAAGCTATGGCTAGATGTTTTCACATGACAAGCTTGAAAAATGAAACAGATGCCAAATTTGCAGCAGGATGTAGAAAGAAATGCTAGGGTAAGGAGAATCATTTCTTGGGAATATTCCCAACAAAAAACCCACCTGGCCCAGGATTAGAAATCTGGACTATTTCATCTGCATTATCTTAAAAAATTCATAATTTATTCTCATGGTGATTTGATGTTCTTCAGCTTCCCTGATCACTGTTTCTTTTATAATATGCCATTTTTTGTCTCCTTCCTCCCACTTTTTAAAAATTTTATATGTACTCATTTCTCACTGCTACACTGTCTTTAACCAGCATCTTTGTGTAGTGCATTTCAGATTAGATGAAATTCAGAGTCTGCATGATCTTAGGTGCATCAGAAATAGCAATACAGCATTATTAAAGCACCTTTTCACACTGCTTGGGCACGTCTTTTAAATATATTTAGTGTTTTATTTTAAGAATTATTTTTAAAGTTTCTATTTACATGATATTATTTCTACCAGTTTCATAAAACACTCTAACTGGGAAACTTTCCTTCATGTCTAATGGCTCTGTCTCTGATACTGAATTTGAAGCCTGGAACTTCTCATGTAAACCAGCCAAAATACAACTAATTTTTATTTCTTTATTCTGGTATTTTGGCAAACTTTATATCTGTTGGTTTTATGCTGTGAAATCAGTTTTCAATGGGGGTGTCTTTTTGAATCTTCTAAATTTTCACTGGAGACAAAAAATGCTTCTGTTTTTATTGGCTTACTCTCCTTATGAGATTTTTATATCACAGCAGTTTCTTTCCAGCCTCAGGTACATACATGTTTATATGGCTACATCCAATTCAAAGAGGGATGATACTGGAAAAAGAGAGGAGCAGAAGTCTGCAGTTTCTGTTGCACAAAGCCTTCTCCAGAAATGGAAGCAGAGGCTTCCATACCCTGAATGCAGTTCACAGCGGCCACTGGCTGTTCTGGATCAGAGGCCTGTACTGGGTGAACTCTGATCCACGTTTGAGACAGTTTTCATTTGAGAGCTCCATTAGCATTTCACACGTGTAACCCGAATAAAAATCATGAATACTTCATCTAAACGGGAAGAATATCACTTATGATAGAAGAGTTTAATTATTGATTTCTACTTGTAGCGGCTTTTAAAAGTGATCCTTGCTGTGTGTAATTCTGGAATGCAGGATAGAGCATGATTTCTCCATGTGAGTGCACAGTACAGTATGGATATATTTATTCTTGGAACTGCAGTAGCCTGACGATACTATTTATAAATCCTTTTTTTTTTTTTTTTCATGAAAGCTGGAAAGGGCAAAGCTTTCTGCTGCATCATGTTTGCAACGGTGAAGTGGGCAGAATTCAGTTTATTTACGGAGCCTGAGAAAAATTGGGGAGATACGCCATCTATAGCCAACTCTGTAGTACTTCTTTTCCTGCGGTTGTGTGCTGCTTTTTCAGTCTTTTCTACAAACCTGTTGGTGAAAACTTTGGCAAGAAATTCTACATCTTAGTGCCAGTGTAGGGGAGTGAATACTTTTAACCTCTGCATGTTGCTGGTGTTTGTTTGTTTGTTTGTTTTTTACAAAAAAAAAGCTAGCCTAATGGTAAGGAAAAATAATTCTGTGGAGTATTAAATCACTCTGAGTTTAAATTTAATGTCAAAGGAGTAAATGTGCTCCTTTGTTTGTCTTCCCATATTTCTCCATGGTTTGAAAAGATCTCCCAGGATCTGGTATCAAGTGTCTTTAGGAAATAATCTGTACTCTTTCATGGAAGACCTTGTACAAAGAAACAGCTCCTTTGGCTGCTCGTGGGGTCCGAGCAGAAAGAACATGTTTGAATTGACCACTGCATTTTGAGAGCAAACACTGAGGCTGTCGTCAGCAGCATAGAAATCAGTGCTGTGCAGGGCTAGAACTGTCCGTGTAGCTCAGTCACTGTGGTGTGGGAGCAAAAAATGCTATGTGGTCAGCATTTGTCCCTTCACACTCTTTGGGAAACAAAGATGGAAACAGCACATATAATAAAACTCTGTAACCATTAGCAATAATCACTCCAGGGGATAATTTAGCCTCTTTTGTGACTTTTTAGATAGTGGCAGTTATTATAATGATAAAATCATAATTATAATGATATTCTTTTCTTAATCTCTTTTACTTTTGCTACTGTTTAGAAATAAAGTAACAAGTAAATTGAAACTACTGCAGTAGTTCTCACTGTTACCCCAGACAGTAGCATGGGCACAACAAAATCTCAGCTGAAAAGAAATTTGCGGTTAGGCATTGCTTTATTCACAGAGAAAGATTCTATCTTAAAGTTCTTTTCAATGTTCTTTTATTGATCCAACACTTTCTACTTTCAATACTGTATGTGATCAGTGATCCCAGTTTAACTTAAATTCCATTTGAATTTCAGGGGCAAGCAATAGTGGGGAGTTGGAGATCTACAGTTTGAAACCTTGTACTTAGGATTGCAACAGTCTGCAATATTCTTATAACAGATTTGATTTAAGTATCTTCTTTCGAGTAAGTTGGCCAACAGTGGAAAAAATGTCGGAAGAAACCATTTGTTACAATTATTATTTGATCTGGTTCATCATGTTTCCCCTAGTTTCTTCTTCTAGTTTTCTGTAGTCAGGTTCTTATAATGTAGGCCCTGAAAGTGAATATTATCTGATGTTTAAAAACCAGTTTTGCATTTGTCTTTTTTGATGGCTGTCATATTTCCTAATTTTTTTTTTTGCTACTTATGTGAAGTTACAGATTTTGCTGTAGCTAAAAATGTCCTTGTAGCCCAATGAAATAACAAGAGAACAAATTCTAAAGAAAGAGAAATTGTCCCTTGTTTTGTTAAATACTTGTCTCTGAAAGAGAAGAGTGAATTCAGGTGATGTTGGGAGACCTTTCCAGGATGCATAGATTTTTACTGCTTTATTTTACACATACTTATTGAAAAAAGATATTAACAATATAACAAAGAACCTAGAATTTAATTGTTTTAATGAAACTCACTTATGAAACTACTGACTTGACTAACTATGGTATGCAAATTATTATAATTTGGTTAGTACCAGGAGAAGAGATGATGTGCATGACACACATTTTTGAAGATTTTTGTAACAGAATCAAGAAGTAATTTTGATTTAATTCATCTATTCTAGAAACATTTCGAGAAAGATTTTGGTGTCATCAAATGAGTTTAAAGAAATTGAAGTTCCATGTATCGAAGTTTAGTAATTGTCAACAAAGTAGAAAACAATATGAGGAACTATTCATGACTTTCCTATGTAAGAGAGTCTTAAGGAATTTATTCTGGATTTACTGGTGTCTAAAATCCCCATAAGTGGTCTGGAAAAAGGGATGAGCAAGATTGTAGCATCTGTGCTCTGCACTATTTTGTTTGAAGTAGCAAAAATGAAATGTAGTTGCAAAGAGCTGTAGAAAGATTTCATGCTAATGCATGATGGAGTGATAAAATGGCATGTGTGATTCAGTGCAGATAAATACACTTGGGATCCAGTCTTAATTTTCTGCATTAAAACTAGTGACACTGAACTAAATTCTGCTCAAGGGAGAAGTTAAAATTTTAACGCTTTGTTCTAAACAAACACTAGCTTAAAGCACAGTAGCAGTCAAAAGAAAAAAAAGCAACCAAACTATTAACAAGTATTAGAAAATGGAGGGAAAACAAACCATAAACCCTTATGCCCTTGCATAAATGCCATAATTTGCCTACAGGTTCATTGTTGCCTGAAGTTCTGGTTACCTGTATTCTGAAAGTGTATTTTAAAATTTAAATATGTACAAAGAAGGACAACAAGGACGATCACAGATCTGAAAGGACATTTTTTTAAGGATTCATTAGCTAGATTAGGTTTGCTCATCTTGGAAAAGTTATAATGAAGATGGTAGTCTATATAGTGTTGAGTTCCATAGAACAGATGAATGGAAGTCACTGTTCATGATTTTTTTCTGCTCCATGCAAAAAATGAGGACTATCACATGGAATTATCCAGTGAAAATGTCAGAACAAAGAGGTGCACTCTTATGTGCTCGAAGATCAGAGAATTGGTGAAAGCAGAAATTCTGGCTGCCGCACGGTGTTTTCCCCTCTCCTGCCTCGGAGCCTGACCTGTCTATCGCAACTTTGTGAGGTCTCAAGGCTGAAGGGTATCTGTGGTTCCAGGCTGGTGCCACATGGACTGGGGGTATTTTGGCTGGGAAGTGTGAAGTGGGGATCAGGTGAAAAAATCAGAACTGGATGTGACTCTTGTGTAATCTGTGGAAAGAGAAGCATCTTAAATTCTTCTCCCTCCGTCATCCTTGCACCACAAAGTGCTGCAACTGCAGTCCTGTTCTTGGAAAAACAGAGCCGTTTTTGTTGGAAAAGACCTTTATGGTCACTGAGTCCAACCCCTAACCCCACACTGCCAAGTCCACCGCTAAACCATGTCCCTAAGTGCCATAGCTACATGTCTTTTAAGTACCTCCAGGGATGGTACAGAAGTCTGATCTTCCTCATGCTTTCTTGAGTACTTCTAAGTACTGTATGGAGATTTTTTTGACTTTTTTTTTTTCCCCGTAGCTGCTAGCAAAGATAACTGTATGGGAACAGTGTCTCTTGCTACTGGGGGCTGAGCAGGGATGCTGTTTGCCCCAGGCAGTATTTCTTACTACTCTCAAAGAAGAGTGATGCTTGTGACTTGAAATGGAACCTATTTTAGATGTATAATTAAGTCCTTCTGACAAGAAGAAAATTGTAAATTCAGCTTTTGGAACTTTAATATGTAGAGTAAATGCTACAGAACAAGAGCACAGTATGACTCTGTGGTAATACCGGTGCCCACAGCTACAAAATACATAAAACAATGCAACTACAGAAAGAATTAGACTGTCTAAAGCATGGAGCTAAGTGGCAATGAAAAAAAATCCATGTTTTAGTTGTGTATGTCATGTATTTTCTTACTGTACAATCATTTAAGACAAGCTGACTGCTATACACATTCCTAAGTGGGAAAAGGTGATAAAGCTGTTTGCATTAAATTTTGTACTAGAATGATAGAATCAGTCATAATGTATTATAAACAATGATAAGCAGTGAAGATATTTTATCTTTTTTCCTGAATCTTCCTCAACCTTAAATTACAATGGAAAAAGAACAAATAGCCCATTAATTAATGATGTTTTTTTCCTCCCTTTAATCCCTTCATAAGAAAGGGAGTAATAGATAAAAAAAAAAAAAATCTATGTGAAAGAGATTTCATGTTTCACGTCTTTAATAAAGTTATGCAGTACTTTGACTTTTGATACTGCTTTCTAAGCTACAGGAGGGCTGTTGCAGAAAACTCTTGAAGTTCTAGCATTCAGTATGTGAGACCTGTTGAATCATAGACATTCTTGAATTATTTAAATAAAATCTTTCATAATTTTGTTATTTTAGGAAAGTAATGACTTATAAAGTAATGAGCTTTGATTGTTCTGTTGTGTTTTCGGGATCCTAGTATATTGTAGTATTTGTAATTATTCTCAAAAGTGTCAGACATTACACATGTGCTTGAAAACTTTAATATTAAAAATACAAGTTCCAAATCTAAAGCATCTTGCAAAGAAATCTGCCTGCAGAGTTGTCAATACCACAACTGAAAACCCATCAGTGATTTCTTTCCTGTTTGAAACTTTTTATCTCCTCATAACTCTAGACATTTTCATCTTTAATTAAAGTGTATCATTGTAGGTTGGGATAGCGATATATTAATGTCTTTTTCAAAAGGTATTGGGGTTTGATTGTGTGACTCCTGCTAATAGAGCAGTTGGCAGGTTTATATCTGTCTGTGGCAAAAAAAGCTAATTTTGAAAGTCTGTAGACTGTCACATTATTTTTATTCTGAAGTCTGTTTGTACTGTCTGTATTTTCTTAGTTCTGCCTCAACTTCCTGCTCGAAGTTTATTATTATGTTTTAAAATGTTTAGATTGTAAATCACTTTTAGAGCTGGTATGCTGTAAATCTGCTGTCAAAACTACAATGGAAAAAATATGTTCTCATAATTAAGAGAACTTTTAATTAAGAGATTAGCAGTTCTACTTTAAAACCATTCTGAGACATCATAGATTCAAATTCTGTAAACTCTGGGTTACAACTCTTGAGTTCTGTTGTAAGATTTTTACAATACTGTAAAAATCTGTGTTCTTCAGTGTTTCTTTCACAAAATCTGAAACAAATTGCAGACTAAGGGTGTCTTCGCTTTGAAGGGTCTCAAAAGCTTATGTTCACTGTTCCTTATTACGGATGATTCTGAAGTAGCTATGTCAGCTGTAGATTGTCATAAATGCTAAGGGGATGCTTGAGTAGTAATAATTGCACACAGTGAATTACAGTTCATAATTAAACAAAATTTAGAAGAGAATAATGAATCCCTTCTTTTTGGTTGCTCTTTCCCCCTGTAATTATCTTTCCAAGAAATGCGTTAGGGGGCAGCAGAGCCGCGTGGAGACCCAGGTCACAGCTGTATTCCGCTTTTTTGTTAGGAATTGTGTTTTCTGTGGATGCTGTCGCCCGAATATAAGGCGTCGTGTTTTCTCAACACTGAATAAGCAAAATGAATAGTCTTTGAGTAATCAAATGTATAATCACGGATGTTATTGCTGAGCAGAGCTCGCACAGTGTCAAGGCCTTTCCTCCTTCTCTCATTGCCCTGCCAGAGAGGAGGCTGGGGGGGCACAAGAAGTTGGGCAGGGACACAGCTGGGACAGCTGACCCCGACTGCCCAAAGGGATATTCCACCCCATATGGCATCATGCTCAGTGTATGCAGCTTGGGGACATGTGGACTGGTGGCGTTTGTCTTCCCAAGTCACTGTGACACAGGATGGGGCCTGCTCTCCCAGGGATGGTTGAACACCTGCCTGCCCACTGGAAGCAATGAATGAATTTCATGTTTTGCTTTGCTCTTGTGCTGTGTGAGTTTTGCTTTCCCTACTAAACTGTCTTCATCCCAACCCAGGAGTTTTCTCACTTTTCCAATTCTTTCCCCGATCCTGCTGGTGCAGGAATCAGTAAGTGGCTCTGTGGCACTCAGTTGACCCCGGGGTTAAAACGTTGGAATACTGAAAATGTGGTTGGGAATGTGAGAATTTCAATTTGCAGTAAGCTTCCCATATCTAGATTAGGATAATTTCAGGTAGTATTTTAGCTGCCTGTATGCTTCATCCTTTAGGAAAGGAGATACAAAGTGTAAAGGGAACTTATAGGATGTGCAACTGAATTTTTTATTGCAAATTTGTGTTTCTTTTGCATAATTTATTAAAAAATAATTTTTGAAATCTAGATTGAACTGATGATGTTGAAAGGCAGCTTGTAATGAAAATTAAAACAGGAATGTTGACCAGTTTATCACTGTTAAAAATCTAAGAACTGGAGTATTTTTTCATACTCTGATGTATGTGAGTACACAATTTCAGAACTCTTTGGTGGAGAGTTCTGTATGAATGAAAATTGCTTCGTAAATATTATTATTGTTATAGAAGAAATGTTGCCCAACACTGGTACAGTGGAGCTTAAAAAAACTGTAAGAAGAGCAGGAAACTTGTGTTGGTTCTGTGGTCCTAGAGACTGTAAGGTATCTTAATCTTGATCTTTCACCATGACAGCTTTCAGTTGATTTATTTTCTAGAATGGTGGTATTTGAAGAAGTTTGGCTAATTCTGAGGTAGTTCTCCTACATAAAAGGATAAAAAAAATAATAAAGCTTTTTAAGGATTTAAATTTTAATCAACCTACAATATTTATACCTTGTTTTTTGTGGTGGTTTTTTTTTTNATTTTTTTCCTTTTTTTTTTGGGGGGTTTTTTTTTTTTTTTTTTTTTTTTTTTTGAATAAGACTTTTGGGGACAAAGAGGAGTTCTGTTTCTGTCTCTCGAGGGAAATAATGAACACCTTCATGGGAAAAGATGGTCATCTTTCAAGACTCTAATTATTAGTTTCTATTTATGGAACTGAGTCATAACCACACTAAAGAATTTAAGTGGGTCACTGTTTTTCTAAGTAGAGTCCTTACTGTAGATTATCTCAGCAGCCATTGCCCTTTCTCTAACTACTATTCTTTCTTATGAATTAGTTATAGAAATCTTACAGCATAGTTTTGATTTGCCCGGGTTTCTTGTTTCTTCTCCTGTTCAGTTCCTCTATTTTTCCCTGTTTGTATATTTTATAATTTTTTTGGCATTTCACATTCGTTGCCCTGTTTTAGTCAGATTTCGGATAGAAATACCGGTCTAGTTAAAGATTTTACTGTAAAGAGGCATAACTAAGGGTAGAAGGGAAAACATCTAAATGATTCATTTGAGTCTATTCATATTTTGAACCTTTTGCTCAGTATCTGTTTGTTTTAATAAAATATTTTATTTTTCTTGATATGTTTCTGATTCTGCTGTGGGTAGAGATAATCATGCCTGAGTCTTGTCATCTTCCTGTTTCTCTTAGAATTAGACAATTTTTCATCATTTCCAAGGACTTGTTTGCAAGGTTATACTTCTCAGCAGAAGACCTGGTGCAGATGCATGTTTTTCTTAAAAATTATTACAGAATCAATGGGCTTAGTTAATACTTTTTGTGAAAATACTTATGGGTAATAATAGCCATCAAGTGTATCAGAACACAGAGAACTAAAGTGTTATGATCCTCAGGAGAAACAGCTTTTGAGTTCTCTGAAACCAATTCTGTTTTCTGGGGGTTCTTACAGGGCTTTCTTGTAAGCAAGACATACCCTATTTTATATTTTTATTTCTTTACTATAAATTTCCTTAAATAAAAGCTGTGCATAAAACTTTAATAATTTAAGGAATTCTCACCGTTAAAATATAATAGGACAACAAGGAACAACATGAAAAGCTGATGCAATAAATAAGCTCGTCAGTGGATCATAAACTATTTTGAGTGTTTTTATGGCGCTTGCAACAGCTGTTTTGGCCTCCTCTTCTCCCTGGAGAAGTGACAGTATGTGATGTTGGGTTAAATCCTTACTTTTATTTTACTCAACCACCATTTTTAGGCCGGAGCTTCTTCATTGTGCCTTCAAAACCTAATTCACCTGTCTAAGACTCCCCAAATTGCTGCTTTTTTCTTACTGTGAATACATATTTTTGATAAGTCTTGAATTTCCAAAGCACATTTTTGCTGTCAAACAAATGTAGGCCTGAGTCCAGCAAAGCACTTAGATGTTAATAGTTAAATACATAGTTAGCTGTTACATTGGACTGCTTACATATTTTAAGCTATGGACATTACAGAAGTGCTTTAGTGGATTGGTGCCCACATGCAATGCCAAAGAAGAGCAAAAAATCTGCATTATGTTACTGAGCTAGGCCCTCTGGTACAGGGAAATATCTGTAAAGCCTTCACTTAGAAAAAAACCTAATTAAAATCCTATTTTTAAATAGCTAAAATATTTGCATTATAACATATGCACTCTATAAATATCACAGAATTAGTTTAAAAAAACCCCAACGAAACAGCTGTTCATTTCCTCTTGCTCTTGTGGGAATATTACTATGCTTTGATAAGATTGGCAGTTGTTTTGAAAATGTGTAAGGACTGGTGTATCAGGCTGGGACCAGGGAGCTCTGCAGATCTAGGGCTGCTTGCCCATAAAATATGGTTTGGAAGGAGAGAGTGAATAATTTTGTGGCATAATGTGAGAAAACCGACTGTGTGAACAAAGCAGCAGCATGAAAAGGTCTGTGCTGAGAGGCACTGCCTTAGTTTCAGTGTTGTAACCCTCGATGGCAGGATTGTGTTTGGGAGTTTGTGATATATTGTGCTGGGGAAGATGAACAACATGCAAATGAGGTTATATTTTGACTGGTGTTTTATTAAAAGAAGCATTAAAACCTGAACCAGTGACAATTGTTACGTTAGAGCTTATTGAGGTGGCTGTAAAAGCTACATAACCACTGTACGCATCTTCAGGCAATGGTATCTCAGGTCTTAGTCCAGCTGTTTTGTCAGTAAACTGAAAGTTTCAGGTAGTATTTGAGAATGCGAAAAATACATCCTTTTAAAACTGCACGTGTAATCAGCCTAAATCTACTTTACAAGGTTGGGTATTGAAACCAAAAGGTACTGCTGGAGTCTGACACTGATACATTGGCTAATGCTGGCAACATGCTGGGAACTACCTGTGTGCTGTAACACTGGAAGGCAGTCCATTAGTGCCTGAATTAATGCACTCAGGGACTTTTAATTCTTCACAGAATCTATTTCCATATTTAATTACGGGAAAGTCAGAGAAAAAAGTTACAAAGCACCTTCTTCATCCATTTCATTGTCAACGGGAGTGGCGATTAGTAATTCTTCTTCAAGTTATATTGCAGTGTTCACTTAAAATAATGCAGCTCCTTGCTGAGTTTGCTCCAATTAAACCATATTTTATTTGCTAATGACTTACCAAGTTGACAATGACCTTGAAGTTGGTATTGTCAACACCTCTTGGCATAAAGAGCTGGATGATTTAGAGTTATTAAGAGTGCATCAATATATTCTTTGGTCTTTGTCAGTATTTTTAAGAAGATTTTAAATTCCATTACAGATACTTTACCTGAATAACGAATAGGTTAGTAAGTTAAGTAACAGTCAATTTATATTGTTTTTGCTGAAGATTTTAAAGATGTGTATATATAAAACAACACTTCTATTGGTTTTGAGTTTGCTGAAGTGTACTGAACTGAACCATCTTTAAAATTGAATAGCTTTAATGACTAGAAATGCAGTTGGTTACTGTGACATTTCTATTGGCTGTAAGTCACTTAAATTTTTACAAATAAATTTATAAATATTTAGCTACTGAATTTCACTGTTTCAGCAGTTACACTTTATCATGGTTAAATTTATTTTACTGTGGTATAGTACTGCTAGTAGCATCACTGGTACTCTATCACTGTAGTATCATCACTAGTATTTCACTGCTAGTATCATTGAATAGAATAAGATTACTTCTTTATGAATGCTTCTTGGCAATTAAAAATGAAGGTGAACAGTAAAATTACATTTATATAGTTTAGAAATGCTTAGAACCTCATAATTCAGTTAAGTAATGTGTGTGCCTTTAGATGTGATTTACAGTGGACTGGTTTGAATATTTTAGATCAAACACAGAATTTTGCATGAATGAGTGCACTAATTAACTGTTTTATCACTAAAAGTATCACTGAACTTACCAATTTCCTGATTTTTGTCATGTTTGTCCTTTTGGAAGCTGATGTTACGTGTTCCCTTAATCCAGATGCACACATAATCACACTACCAATTCATGCACATTATTTGCAGGGAGCTATCATTTGTTCTTGTTCTTCATGTTTTCATATTACATCATACTGTCTTCAAGGTGGTGGGGGGGGAAGAATCTTAATGACTTTAGAAAGAAGTTGATGTCATTACTTTAAAAAAATACTCTATCATAAATTTCATGTTCTAATTTAATGCATTTAAATTGTATGACGTTTTTCTTGTTAAGAACATTATTTCCTATGCAAAAGTATGATATACTGTGTGCCATTTAAAAAAAAGTGATCAAACTGCCATCTTTCCTCAAGCAGATCTTTTTAAGAATATACTCCTTTTGTTTTACTTTCAAGAATTGAGTTACTACGCCATAAAATTTTACTTTAATGGAGTCACCATTATGTGTAAAACTGTAACTGAGAAATCACATGATCTAATTGCTGTAACCTGTTTCTTAACTCTGAAACTGCTACCAGTTTCTGCATCATGCCTAATAAAATATCAGAGGCTTTGGACTGGTCAATCTAGAGATTGTGAGGTGTCTAGAATCTTTCAAACGTTTAAATGTTAGATAATAGTGTGTACACACACACACACACATATATATATGGCTTCCCAGGAAGTAGCAAGCACAGATTTCCGTCTAAGTCACTCAGTTATACACATAAACTCAAATATACAAATGACTTTTATCTTTTTCTTTTAAAAATGCCTTTTAAAATATTTTTTTTCAATTATACAGCAGGTAGAGTAATGTGGAGTAAGAATGTGCTGAGCATTCTTCTGTAGATGTTAGAATATGTCTAGAAAGGCCCATCATCTGACTGGATGACATATTCATATAGTGAGCTTTTCTTTCACAGTATTTTTATTTGGAAACATATGCTCATTTGAATTAGCAAGGGATTCAAATAAGTAAATTTCCTTAAGAATACGTAGTGTGACTAGTGTTTAAAAAGCTGACATGACTTCTAAGGTTCAGCATTTCAGTTTTTAATCAGAAAAATCCTTGTTCTTCAGTGCAGTCAGCTGTGATATTTGAAATTACTCAGAATTTCAGATTCTTTTCTCAGTCATGTGAGGTTTACTGCTCTGTAATAGGATACATATACAAAAAAATAGCATATTCATAAAATGAGAGAATGACTGCTTTTTTTCCTATTTTTAAAAAAATCTAGGTTTGCAAAACATATACTTTTCATTATTATGGAAACAAATACTGTGGTATTAGAAATGTTTAATGTATTTAAGATAAGTTTCTAAATGTACTACTCCTGTTCTATGTAAAGTTCATTTACTTTCCAAGTGCTGCCCCCAGAAAAGAGCAGCAGAAAGTACAGATATAGTGGGTATATAGACAAATAATCTCATGGTAAAATGGCAATCTGCATGTTTTAATCTCCATAACAGGGCTGTATATTTTTACAGTTTATTGTTAATAATTTAATCTCATTCCTTTAGACACACAAATGACTTCTCTTTTTTTCAGAGCTGATGCCCTTCTGGGTGGGTTTCAGGTTGGTGCTCATTTCACATTTTTAGCTGCCAGAGAAATTAGGTCTAAATGATGTGAGGCTGCTCTCTGCTCAACATTTTCCCTGGTCAGAGAGGATGTGCTGGAGATCAGGGCCAGCTAACTCTTGGAGACCCCCCCCATCAGTGTGGTTAGAATGTACAAGACTTTTCCTGCCAGGAGGAAGGTTCTGTTCCATTAATAATAATATTGTGTTCTTCCTTTATTAGTGTTGCAATCAAATGTAAGTAATTCCACGGAATTAACCATGTAAAAAATTCAATATGCCTATCCTTATTATAGACCTCAAAATAAATTATATTTCTACATTGTATTTCTTGGTCACAATTAAAACTAGTTTTAAAAAGAACATTTTGTACATAGCTGAACAATAATATTTTTGTTCTACTGTGCATTAAACTAGTAATAAATAGTGCCTTACAGAACCACTTGATGGTGCTGTCACCCTTTCACTCTGATAATTCAGTTTAGCTCTCATGCTTCCTTCATAATAATGATCATCTTAAATTTCTTTGAATGGTGAAGGGGGAGGAATTGTATAAGCAAGGAAATTATTTTTGGTTTTCCTTCTTTTTCTTTTTTCTTTCTTACAAGGAAAAGATAACATGTTAAGAAATAAATATATAAACTTGTGGGATTTTTTTTTTTGTTGTGAGGTTGTGAGAATGCATACACTGGAAAAAAGATACTACAAATTGATAAAAAAGGAATATAATCTGAGGAAGATGCAAAACATTATTTTCAGGATCCTGAAGTAATTTATGCATAATGAAGGAAAAATATGACTGAGTTGTTTTTCTGAAATGAGACTGAATTCAGTACTAAAATTATTGAATAATAGGAATGTGCATGCTGATCCTAGGTGCACATTCTGTTACTGGTAGCAAAGTGGTTTTGGTGTTCCCCTCCCCCCCCCCAAATACTAGAAAGATGATACTCTTTGTTAGCCAGTCTTATTCCCAGCATGGAACTGAGAATGTTCTGTCTGTAGTCAATGTATCAGACTTGTTAGAAATCATGTCAAACTTGCTGTGAATCATTTTGATGGATTTAGAATTAGTGAGTGAAATTTTAGATACATAATGTACTTCTTGAACTGTTGTTTTCTGCTGTCTAAAGACATATTCTGTCCACAGGCCACTGAATTTTGTGTATATATGTGTCAAGTTGAACATGGAACTGAAAAGCTAGTAATGAAGGGAAGGGAAATATTTGTACAGATATTTGTGAGGAGTTTAAGGCAGATGTGTTCTATCCAGCTTAGTGCATTTCATTCAGCTATTTCCAGCCTGTGACTACTATTAAATGTATTCATGTTGGAAATCAGCAATTTAGGCTCCAGCTTGGGGAGGAAAAAGCGTGACACCAGCACATAAGAGAACAAAATGACACTACATGAACATGAAGTTTGTATATTTTTTATATACCTCCCACTAAAAGGAATTGTTTCTGCTGCTCCAACTTCTATGACATCTGTTGAATGGGCCACAGCTGGATGTGTGTTTAACAGCTGGAAGGACCACTATGTAGATGAGTGCAGAAAGTATAATTGGACAGATGAGTGGTCCATTGAGCAGGTCTGCAGTGTTGAGGTCTGACTGCTTGATGTGGACAATGGTAACCTGAATTTTGTCACTCTTACCATCTTTATGCATTCTGATCTATATAGTTTGAAGCTAAATTGTTAATCAGTACTGTGTTTTCTATGGTACTCATCACAAGTGTATGACTTGAAAAGCAGCTCTGAGTAAGAAATAGAATGAAATTTCTAACTCGAATAGATGAGAACTTTTTAAAAAAGTTTTGTTTCTGAAGTGAAATATGCTGTCTGGAATCACAAGCTGCTTCCCTGCTGGAGAGCCACTGTAGTTGTAAACCCTCAAAAGCTCTCTTAGCTAATAACCAGAGTTACTGTTCTCTGTGGTTTCAGCATTACCCATCACAATGCTGTTAGTGAAATAACAGAGAATTATTGGCTAAACAATTGCTATTTGTTCGCAGAGAACAGTGAGACTGAGGGTGGGTTGAGGGTGGAGGGGTGTGAGTGAGAAAATTGGGGAAAAACCATATTGAAGACCTTTGGAGGGCAATAAAATTAAACTGCTGTATGGTTAATATTTTAATTATGGTATAACTAGTGAAGAAATGCCCTAACAAACAGCCCTATGAGTAAGATTTGCTACAAGCATCTAAGTGATGTTCATACAATAATTTTGGCTGGCAGCTATTATACATTTTAGCTGTGCTTTGTAGATAGGGCACAAACATGGCCAAGAAACTGCAAAATTCTTTGACAAATTAATTTTTGCCTTCCTGTTTCTGTGTGTTACTTTTTCTGCCCTGAAATATAAGGGATGTATTCCAATTATTTAACTGGAAAAAGGTGCGAGTTTAAGCCTCAAGATGGGCCATGTCTGGGCAATATGACGTAACTTAGGAAATAACAATTAGCCAGGATATATTTTTTTTCTGTTTATTCAGAAATTATAGTATTCTTTCTTTAGAATTAATTTGTCATTGCTTTTGGTTTTGTTTGCTTTGTGCTAATATGTTGATTGTCTTCTGCTTTTTAGCCTTTCAGTTTGCAGCAATCAGGCTCATTTGCTGTTCCTGAGCTCTTATACTTCATGAAGACTTTCTTTTCATATGTGCAGACATTTTTCCTTGTTTCACTGGAAATCTAATCCTCACAGTTATTAATTTTGCTGTGGTTTCAGAGCAGTGAACACATTTTTAAAGGTTTCCTTTACTGAAAGCCAATTTACTTTATACTTGACGGCTTGTAAAAAATATGATCTACTTTCAGTAACTTAGTTGAGCTTTTGACTCATCTAGGCTGGTCTTCTGCCACACTTGATAGCCTTTTTGCACATTAGAATGTGCTCTGAGGAGAGTGTTTCTGAATATCAATCAGCTCAGCTCTCCTGAGCCCCTTGGCCATTCAGCCCTACGGGACAGAGTCAAACAGATCCCTGAGTGAGTCAGAGCTGGGAGGGATGCCCTGCTGGGCTTGTTACTGATGAAAAAGGACAAATTCTTTAGGGATGTGAAGGTCAAAGTGATGGTGGAATTTAAGATCCTGAGAAAAGCAGGGAAGGCAAATAGTAAAATTAATCCTCATTTAACTAATCCTTATTTTAGCCCCTTCTCTTGGGTGCCAAATGGTTCATTGTTAAATAGGATGTAAAGAAGTATTTTTCCTCGTTGAGCTTATAGCCTTGTGTTAAGAGGAAGGCATCTCATTTATGTCTGTAACTTCCTGACTTCCTGTAGAGGTGTCCCTAAAGATACTCCAGACTATATATTTCTGCTGCTGTAGGAGAAAATATATTTCTGTTGCTGTCATTAAGAAACTAGAAAATGTGTGTATGACTGTGGCTTCCTCCTCTGTGTGTCTTACAAATATAAATGACCAGCTTGAATTTCTTTTAAAAGCAACAACAACAAAAAAAGACTTTCAGATTTTGCATCCTATTCTCAAACTAAAAATGAAAATGGAAGTCAGTGTGAAAATTTGGAACAAACAAGGTTTTACAGTCTCATTGACTGACTCTTCTGGTTGGCTTAAGCAGCAAAATGATCAATACGCTGCTGCTTGATGTTAGTTGTGTTTGTAGATAAGTAATGCTCCTGTGGTAGTTATGAATGGCACTTTGGCATAAATCCCAAACATTACCAGATTTCATCTTGTGATTCTGACCTTCAATGCCTAAATTGTCTATTCCTCTGACAGGATCTTACACCTTGTTGGTGCTTTTAAAAAATGTAATGTTAATTAAATGTTGACATTAGTCCTGAGCAGTTTCTACATGTATTTCAGAGGCCTGGATCTATGGAACTTTTGAATAAAATTAAAAATAAAGATTACTTATATCTGTATATTTAACCAAGCAGCTGATTTGGCCTAAGTTTTCAGACTGCAACTCTAAATTCATTAGAAGTTGGAATGAGAAATTTTAAAAATAAACTTCAGTTCGCGTTATCTGTAGGCTGGTTGGTCTTAATTTGCTGTGCAAGCATCTGTCATGGTTTAAATCCTTTCCAGTGTCTTGGCCAGATTTATTTGAATGTCATTTGGAGTGGTCATAAAAGCTACTTGAGTATTTAAAGTGATTTCCTTTGAAGATTTTTTTCCCTAAAATTAGTAATAGAAGGGCTCTCTAGAGAATTGCTTCTACCAAGAGAGTTTTGAAAATCTGTGATGTAGCTAGACCTGCTTTAGCTAATTACAGTGTTAAGTCTCATAATTAGAGTTAGAGAGTCATAACTCACTTAAAGCTTTATTTGACATGTGTTAGAGTAACAGCTGAAAAATTGCATGCTTTCTTTTCTTTAAGCTTTATTTTTCTCCATGGAGTGGTTGTTAGAATCATCCTGTGATAATAACTACATGATTTTGCCATTTTTGGAACAGGGCTTGTGTTGCTTCTTTGGGTTTACTGCAGAATTGTGCAATGTTGTGGGGCCCTTCCCCTAGAGTGAGCAATCTCGGCTTTCGTTAGTTATTGCAAACAGCAGCTGTTTGTAATAGAATAGGCTTCCACTAAATGTATTTAGATAAGCATTTGAAAATGAAGACCCATAAATCTTTCCTTTAACTTTCTAAAGGGAAGCTACACTGCATTATGAAAAAGTCAACAGCAAGAAAAAATGAGACAAGAAAAAATATGACCTCTTCATCCCACAGTAATAGAATTACAGGAAGAAAAGGAGGTAATGGCACTTCAGCTTTTTCCTACTATTTGAAAACTAATTTATACCCAGATTCCAGGTGTAAGGCTTTTATAAGAAGATAAAAAACCCCTGCAATTTATCTTGAAAATGAAAAAAAAAGCCCAACTAGTTAAGAATGAAAATTCATGAACTTTTTCTTTTTCCTCTCCTACTTCAGCATAAATCCTGTGAAATAATTTAAGAGCATAAGCTTTTTATACTTAGAAATTGTGAAGCTGGAACAGATTGTCCAGAGAGGTTGTGAAGTCTCCAAGATATTCAAGAACTATCTGGACGCAATCCTGTGCAATGTGCTCCAGGATGACCCTGCCTGAGCAGGGAGGTTGGACCATTATCCAGTGTTACCCACCCACTGTGGTCCCTTCCAACCCCTTAACATTGTGTGATTCTATATTGTCACACACTTTTAGAATATGCCAAAATTGTAGTCAAATGAGTCATGACTCCTCTCAGAATTCATCAAGATTTGTAAGTTATACATGAAAATGTATTCAGGACAAATTACCTGTGCTGTTGTTTTGCTTTATGTTTTAAACTGAACAAATGAAATATTTCATAGGGTTTACCTAGCATGGCAGAATTTTGGAGTCTTTAGGCGTGCATGCAGGGAGAAGACTTAAGCTACAGGAAACTGCTTAAGCTTCCCTATAATCTTTTTCTTACGTAAAAATACTTTATTTTAAAATTTTCTTTATATATTTATGTTTTTTAGAGATTGCAGTTAGGAAATTTAAAAAATCAATACTTCACTACATCCACCTGTATTTTCTTTTTTGACTGAGTTTTCCATGTCTCCAGCAAAATCTGTTTTGGGTGTAAAACTTCTTGTTGTCGTACGTTCTTAGTTTTTCTGCTTTCACTCAGTGTGGCTATAAAGAATTGTTAGGTAAATTGGACAGATACTACCAGCTTAAGGTGAGAAGTGATAGAACACCAAGCATTCTTTTTGAAAGTTGAGTACTAGAAGTAACTAACAGGGTTTCATTAAACACGTAACTGATATTACTGGTGCAACAACAGAAGTGTTGATAGTTTTGAGGAAAAACCTGCCAATAACTTTTCACATGCATAAAATTAATATTCTTAAAATTCAATTAAGTTTATCCATGGGACTTGTGAATTTTGTAAACCTTTGTATGCAGACGCAAAACTGAGGAAAAATCACTATTTTTGGCACACAAACCTTGCAACTGAAGGCTACTATAACTGTTACATCGCTGTACAGAGAATCCTGAAAATCCTTGTATTAATAGGGCATAAACTTGTAAAATCTGGCTGATGAAATTTCTTGAAATGACAAGGATGTCTTTCAAATATACCCTGTGAACCCCAGTTTCTTATTTGGAATATTCTCAGGTGATAATTAACGAGGAAGTTAGCACCTTGTCTCCCTGAAAAAAGCCAAGACAAACCTGAAGGACTGAACAGTGACGTAAATGAGGGAACTGCCCTGGTGGGAGGCAGCTGTTCTCTTGGCATGTGATCAGATGTGTGCCAGGCTAAGGGCTTTAAGTGTAAGGTTTTACCTTCTTGGCTCTTTTATGCTGCATACTTTAAATCCTAGTAAAGTATTTCTGTCTTCCTTGGGTGTGTAAATTTGCCTATGACATAAGAGGAAAATAAGAAAGGATGGAAAGGGATATACAAGGAGATAAGATAGCCTAGCACTCCTTTTACTAAGGAAGAAGCAATGCATAAAACTAGATAGATTCAGGAGGAAGGCGAAAACTGGTCTCTCTAGGCAGGAAGTGATAAAAAAGGAGGTATCTTTTACTGCATGTTAGGAGAGGAACAGAATGTTGGTGGTTTTTTTTTTTCCCCCATCTGCCTTTAAAGTTCAATAAAGAATTGATGAATAAATGTTGCTTCATGTTTTCAAATTACACAAAATGTCTGATTACAATATTCTTTTCAGGTTTCTGTTACGTGCTTAGGCATACAAATTTATTATAAAAAATTATGAGGAAAAGACATGTTAAATGAGAATTAAAGCCAGGAGTACATTCCTGTAATTGAAGCTGATGGAACAGCGTGTTGTAATTACCTTAAAGAGTTCTTTAAGGTTCTTTCAGTTCTTCATGTTATGGAAAGCACAAGTGGCCAGGTAAAAACCAGCTTTTTGTCCTTAGCTGGGATGATTCCCACAGTTCAAATGAGTGTGTGGGAAAGAGTCATGGGAACACTCAGCTGAACTCAACCATGTGCTCTGGAATTGAATGCAGGAACTGGCAACCTCATTCTTGGAACCAAACCCTGAGCTTTGGGATTGGATTTGCTGGTGCCCAGGAAAGATTGCATGCTAATATAGGCTTTTTGTATTCTAAAGGCATTCATAGCACTTTCCTGCAGATCCACACATTTATGCTAAGATTTGAGCTTACAATGCAGCCCATTAATCAGAGCAATATCTTTCCACAGTCCTCTTTTTCTCAAAAGTTTAATTTAATGTCAACAAGTCTGCAAGTTCTTAGTCAAATTTGGTTAAGACTGACTAATAGGTTAAACATTAACAAGAAAGGATGAATTGACTCCCAAACCTGAAAGCATATCCATTTTTTCCTCTGAAGACCAGGCTGCAAATTGCAGTGTTTTTAATCATCATTCTAATTTAGATTCCCAAATGTTAAAATGTTCACTTGTAACTGTCTATTTGTCATAATGTCCCTTCTGGGAAGGACAAGGATTTCCTAAATTACCTTACTGAGGTTTTGATGTCTTAAAATATCTGGATTTTTCTTTTCTTAAGCTGTGCTTGAATTAGGATTTCCAGAGGTTACAATGTTTGGTTTTACTGTAATGTCTGTATAATGAGTTTTAGGTGGTTTTTTTTTTTTTAATATAGTCTATATAAAATTTCCCCTCATTTTTTTGACAAACAAATTCGTAGAAGTATCTTAATGAGTAAAAAATAAAAGGAGGCAGTGAGGTTCACAGGATTTCCCTGATTTTAGAATGTGACTTCTGCCAGCTATAATTTTGTAAGATAACCTTGTTTCATCATGAACTGCTTCTCCCCTCCTGCTCCCCTCCTCCTGAAGCTTTCTTAAGGGAAAGAAATGATAAAATTTCATAAGAAACTCTATCTTTTAGCTAAAGCAGTTGAAAAACAGAGTGGTACAGTTGGGTAGGTACAACAGTCTTGCTGAAGGTGCTGGGAAAAAGTCTCTCAAAATATGGACGGACTTGCAAATTTTATTTTGCTTATATTTAGTGTGAAAGGATAATAAAATTAGGCAAACAGAAACTAAAGAACACTTAATAATGACTTCTCTTCATTAATTTTCTTACTTTGTCTAGCTTTCTGTGCTCACAATAGTTCCTGAAAAGCAGATATATTTAAAAGGACCGGACAAGAGATACTTTCTTTAATACAGTTACAGCACAAAAAAAACCCCTTTCAAAACAAGTAAAAAGATTTGAGTTTTTAAAGATTGGTTTATCCATGTACTTTAATATGTTTTGGAGTTTTAAAATTATATACACTAAAATCATATGAAAGGTTGAGAGAACAGAGGCATCCAAGCTGGTCATGCCGGAAAATTTCCATGTAGAGTTTGGCAAAATAAATGTTTACATATATATATACACACACCCACACACATATGTAATGTAAATCAAACTTCAATAGATAACTAATATTGGCATTTTATGAAGAATAATTGATTCCTTTGGATTGCAAGAAAGTAGTCATCATGCAAGGAGAAAGTTATGTACGTGTTCACTGTGAGGATTTAAATCAGTCTGTAAATAGTTTATTGATCCTAATGTATTTATTGCCAGTTTTTTGTATTGTTAAATGTGTTTAATATAAAGTACTATCACCTTGGAATTAATGAAATGGCTTATAAATTAAAAAGTATGTATAGGCTGTTTTCCTACTAAGAAGTAGGAAAGAAGGCAAGGGGCTTATCTCAGAAAAAAGGGGAGTTGGACTAAAAATGTGAAGCATTCACCTGGACACTTTAATAAATACGGTAGCATCCCATTTTGTGGTGAAAAATTCATAGAACTGGGTTCTTTTTTTCATTTATAACAAGATCAGTATGGATACTTTATCCGAAGGAAATTAGGCTTTTAAAAATACCTCTTGTGAAAACTTTCACTGAGCAAACACGAAATAATATCTTGAATAATTTTGGAGAAAGGACTGGAGACCCAGATTTCAGTTGGTAGTGCTGCTGATACAGTAAAAAAAAGAAAATGCATACAGCTCAGAGAAGTGCTGCCAGTTTCTCATTTCTTCCTTAATACAGATGACTTTATAGGTAGCTTTGTTCCACATACCTTTAATAATGCCAAGGAACAACAATGTCTAAACTGTCTCTGTGCAAGAATTGCGGCATTGTTGTGAAAAAGGGAAAATGGCCAGATGCTGTATTAGGATGTGGACATAGAAGTTTGGCCTGCAATGAATATGGAATAATTCTTGCGAGCCGTGCTGCAAAGAGCGAACTTTATCTGCAGACTGGTGTCATATCCAGCATATTTCAAGTACAAAATGTGGAGGCCACTCAGAGCCAGTTTAGAAGAAAATTATGAGAGTAATGAGACACTTAGAGAAGGTTCCTAGACAGAAAAAATGAATGAGCTGTATTCATTACTGTGAAGAAAAAAGGAGGATTTATTAGTAATAATCTTACTAGTAGTAATCTTCAACTATACAAAAGTTTTCTGGAAAGAGGCAGGAAGTAATGTGATTTCTAAATCTATCTATCATCAAGATTAGAAGAGAAAGGCTTTGGCCTAGCACAGATTTGTGTGTCTTTTGAAAGAGTTCTTGCTAGAGACTTGTAAATTTCATCAACTTCCTTTCTCCAGCCAGATTTTGGCTGGTTTTTTGTTTTAGACTCAAATTTCTGAAAGGTTTTAGAATAGGTTCTTTTATTTTTTGAGAAAATGAACCTTAGGGAAGGAGAGATATAATAAAAACTTGTCCGTTTAGTTGTATTTATGCATATGTATGTATTGAACTTTCAACGTATGTAGTCCTATGAAATAGTCCTACGAAATGTATTCACTTGCCATGCTAAGTAAAACAAGACTTTTCCAACTCAATTTTCCTTCCGGTGCAACTGAATCTATGTTGGAGACATATCTTTTGCTAGTCTGGTAAATGTCTGATTCATTTTCTTAAATTAAAATAGTTGGAAAAAAAGTAGTACGTTGTGGATGTACTGCTCTGTTACCCTTTGTGACACAGGTTATTGATCTGCTGTATTCCTATGGATCTGTGAAGGTGGGTGTCTTTAGAAAGGAGGGTAGGAAAGGTGTAACAACTTCTTCCACGTGGGTTGAAGATAGAATGCAAGGAAATGGAGTCAGATTTGGAAAGAACATTTTCTCCTCCCCCATCACATGGGTAGCCAGCTGATCACCAGCTGTGTCCTTTGAACCATCACTTGTTTTCAGATGACATGTGATGACACGTTTCAGAAGTTTTGTTCGTGGTGCTTTTTTATCAATTTTCCTTTCCATAATATCAACACCTTTTACCTCAGAATTCTATCTTCACATCAAGTTTGCAGGTGAAGCTATGGATACAAATATCAGTGTTCCCTAAGCAGTCCTAAACTCCAGTGCTTGTTTAATGTCCATGCTACACTATTTAAATACACAACACCTTTTTTTTTTTTTTTTTTAACTTGAGAGTCTGTCTTTTCTGCGAACGGAATGCTACATGAATGAGGGATGTGTATGTAGAGGAATTAGATTCTGTCCAGAGGACTTTAAAAAAAAGTGTGGTGATGGGAGAACCTGATTGATAGACACCATTAGGTTTCCATGTGCTGTCATTTTTAATTTCAACCACGTAGGAATGTCTTCTCTGTGTGGACCATAAGTTTTTAAAGCTATTCTATACTTTGTCGATTGTAATTATACATTTAAGGGAAAGTGGATATAATGGAGAAAAATAGAGCACAGGTTAATGTGTGTCTAACAACCAGATCTTACTGGAATTGTGTTTTTCTCATTAATAAATTGCAGGTCCTCACATGGCAAGTGAGCTAAGTGAAAAACATAACAGTCTTCTTCAGAATATTCTGCACACGAGCTGTTATGATGATATTTTCAGCTGGGTTTCTTTTTAGATGTTAAAGGGCATTTTTGTAGACTGTGGTTGCTTTTGTTTGCCAGTGAAATAGTGAAGAAGCCCATGAATACACGATTGCGGTTTTTGCAATACTTCACCTCTCTTTGATGCTCCTCTCTTCCAGAGGTTTCTTTTGTTTTGGTGGTTTTTTTTTTCCTTTATCTGACTACTTTTAGTTTGCTTTCATAGAATAAATCAGTGAAATCACCTGTCATAAATGATTTCACTGTACACAGTTAGTTTCATCTTGTATGTAATATTAGTAGCTTCTTGCAAAATAGAATTCTCATGTTAGTGTATATTGGAGTTACTGGATCTTGAAGAGCTTCTGTTGCCTCAGGCAAAATTCTGAGGCTGCTTAATCATTTCTCTTTTGGGAACAACAGTAAATCATCTGTGAATTTAAATCTGTTTGAAAAGGTAACTTACACTAGAGTCTCTCTTGGCATATATTAGGCAAAAGGGTAATTTATACCCTCACGGAGTAGGCATAAATTTCCTTATGTTTACTAGAAATCATTGCTTATATACAAGCTAAGTTTTTGAGTGTCACCAACTCATTAGTTTTATATGGATGAAAAAGCAAGTTCAACACAGAGAGCAGATTTACAGCTATGTCCAATTCTGTTAACAAAAGTTGAAAAGGCTGTTTTTTGTCTTAATTCTGGGAGTTAAAGTTTGTTTAGTGTCAGCTTTTGTTTATCAAAACTTTGAGAATTTCTACTAGGTTATGACCTAGATAAGCATTACTTGACTCCTATTAAGCCAAAGCTTAACTTTTATTTTTAGCCTTGGATAAGGATGCAAGAATTCTCTTTACTTCTCAAATATATTTTTTCCTAAAATGCCAGGGTCTCCCCTGCCCTGTAAGAATGTATTGAGCCTTGTAAAATCAAAGTGCTGGGATCTTGATGTTCAATTTACAGTTAAGAAAGTGGGTGTCTAATGAGGTTACAGGATGTATTAAAGATTATTCAACAGATGAGTGTGGCAGGGAATAAAATGTTGTTGTCTAGTAAGGATGTCTTCTGCCTTTTTATAAGACCAGCTATTGATGCAATGTATTATTTGGTTTAATGTTACTTTGGGATTGTTTTTAATATACCGTTACCTGTTAAAGCTGGTAAGAAATCTTTCCCAGTGGATGATTTGCAGCACTTTGTAAATTTGTGTTTCCTATCTACTGTTAGTAGAGTTGTAGCAGAGATTAAATTGGTAGATTCTTGTGTGGTGTTTTGAAAAGAAATTAGATTCTGAAAGCAAAAGAGCCACTTCTCAAAAGCTCTTGCATGAAAGTACTTCCTTCTGGTTTTAGCTTTATGAATCATTTTGTAACTTCTCTGTAGTTTTGGATAGTGCTGTGACTTTGCTTTGTTCCAGCTGGTTATTAAAAAAATTCTGGTGAATGCTGCCAGACGGCAACGTTCTCTGCAGGTTTCACCCCACCCTAGCTCAAAGTCATAACATTTTTCCCTATAGGCTGGTTTTGGTGTGGTGTGTGTTTTTTGTTTGTTTTGGTTGTGGGGGTTTTTTTCTTCCCCCACCCCTCTTTCCTTTTTCTCTAGAGAACTTCACTCACTGGAGTTTTCCCATTGTGACTCTTCGTGACATTTGCTCACTGCTTGAATTGATGAATGGTTGGATCTCTGGCAATATTTTTTCACAAGTATCTGGCTTTTGTGGTGCCATCACCTTCATGTAAAAATAGACAGAATGAGTCAAATCCTTGCTTGCTTCTGTAGTAGCTGCTATTTTAAAAAATAAAAATCCATTAACTTGAGGTCTGTGTGAATAGAGTTCTCCGTAAAAAGTTCTTCCATATACCACTGTTGGACTGTAGTGCTTAGAAAGGATGAATAACCGTAGGGTTTGCAACTAGTAGCTATTTCCTTTAAGATTTTTGGTTTTAGTGTCAAAGGTCGTGTTTTTAAATTCTTATGAATATTGGAAACTTTTATTTCTCTGGGTAATAACAGCAGTGAATCTTTCATAAGATCTTTTGCTGAGCATTTCAGGTTATTTCACGTTGTCTAAAGTAAAATAAAAGCTTTTACTTTTTCAAATGGGAGAAGACAACATTAAAGTGAGTGTGTGTGTGTATTGGGCAGTGTGACAGAGATATCCCAGTAAGACTAACGATTACCTGAAATACTTGTCTGTGCTTTTGAAGCTTAACCCTTTTGCTCATCAATCAGGCAGCAGAGGCAGGTAGTGACCATTAGGTGGATTCATTAGCACCCTGCAGCCTTCTTGTACAGGGTGACCCACATCTGTCTTCATTAGAAGTTTGCCACTTGCCAGTAGTGAACAGATGGGTCATTATAGCCTACATTGCCCTCTGGGCATACCTGGAGGACAGACAAAGTCGTCCAGTACAGGACACAGATGCATGTTTTCTTCATAGAAATGGGGCAAGGTATTTACGATAAGTCTAATAACATTAGGCTTTTTCTTTAGACAAGCTAGCTTATACTTAGTGGATTTATTTGTATTATTATTTATTCTGTCTGATATCAGCTTTGAGGACGTGAAAGGGCTAAAACAGAGATTTCAATTATTCATGACCATTTCTTAAAAAATATTATGGAGTATAACATACAGAGATGCTGAACTGTTAATCGGTATTTTCATTTGAACTCTAGGTGTGATTTCAACATCTCATTTTCTTTTTCTAAAACTGGAATATTTTCTCTACAGATTAAATTAAGATTTTTTTTTTTTGGAAAGAATTCTATGAGGTAAGGCTGAAGATAAAATGCATTCATAATCTTGTTGCCAGGAGAGGAAAGTAAAAGCCTTGTTTCCTTCTTGCTTCATGCTGTTTACACTGCATGAGCTTAAATCCTGTTCTAACAACCATAGTTAAAGACATTTTTGAAAAAAATCCCCACTCTGTGTGTCAGTTATTTACTATGGATTGCCTCCTTTCAAAATTTCGGAGCAGTTAAACATGTGTTTGCAGTGTTAGCAGCATTATAATTGACATTCTGCTTCAGTGTCTTTTGGAGAAAATTCCTTACATCACTGTGTTCAAGTAAAACACTCTTAAATGTGAGGCAAACTGATTACAGCTAGAAAGCCTGATCATGCCACTAGCTTTTTCCCTGGAATGCTTTCCCAAATGAAACAGGAACTACCTTTACTGGTGAAGAAAGACTCCCCTTCCCACTTTAATAAAGTGCTGCTGTATTTAAAAAAATACCCAAGGTGTTGTCCTCTCCTCTACTGGACAAACCTTATCCTCCACTTAATAATATTTACTATAAAGGGACTTTAATTGTTATCACAGCATTTTTTTTTATTTAGCTTTTTGTAATACATTGTTTTCTAATGGGCAGTTGTTTGCCGTATTTAAATAATAAGTATATTGTTTCTCTCTTCATATTTAAGAATAGATACTAATTTTGTACAGTT
Source organism: Falcunculus frontatus (assembly GCA_013398115.1). Classification (NCBI taxonomy): domain Eukaryota; kingdom Metazoa; phylum Chordata; class Aves; order Passeriformes; genus Falcunculus; species Falcunculus frontatus. The sequence continues at coordinate 331,897 of VZRV01007042.1, forward strand.
CTTTTTCTAGTGTTAAAAGAATAGTCTTTATTAGGCAATATTTCTCTTACTAAACTTCTGTGAAAAATTGTTTCTGTAAGAAAATGTTCATTTCATGTTGGTGTGTGAGAGTATCTGCTTTCTTTTTGTGGCACTCAAAATGAAATTTAAAGGCAAAAGAGTTTTTGGAGCTTGTGCCTCTTCTAACAGACACCATTCCCTTTAGGAAGGTATGACATTGTCCTACAGTTAAATTTCATGAAAGAATAAGAACTGACTATTTTGTTTACATTAAAAAAAATAAAAATCATGTGGTTATCTTCGTTGGTTAAAAACTAGAAACAATTTTTGTTGAATAGATTTTAAAATAAAATTGATGCTACATATTTAGTGGAAAATACCATTAGTGAGGTTGTCATAAGTAATACACTTGAATGAAAGAAACTGTAATAATTGAAGTTTTATGTATAACAGATGAATTGGACACCAAACAAAGACATGATTTCTACTTGCAGACAAGATGATTGATTCTTCTTGGTGCGTGGAAGGGAGCATTAATAGTTTCTTGTGAGAAGTGCAGTAGCTTGCTGCTGTAGCTGTGTTCTACGAAGATTTTTTCGTGTATATCTTGTGTGCCATAAAAGGGTGGCAGAAGCTTGTTGCTGTAACTTAAGGAAAATACTAAAATTTATTCATCCTTTCAGGTTTTGAGAAATAGCATCCTGTGTTAGCATGTTCTATGTATTTATGATCTCTGATTACCCAGCAGTAAAGATGACATTTGGCATCCCTCTGGAATATTTGCATGTATTTACCCTGTTTGCAAAAGCCATTAAAATGATCTGAGAGGCTCTGATTTAAGATGATGCAGGTAACCTCAATATGGCCTTGTTGTATATGTAGCTTGTGATACAATCTTTAATTACATGATGACACTATGTTTTCCAGAGAATCTTGCCTTAGGGTATACAGAATAGATAGTGTTCTTTGAGTGAAGTGCTTTTGCTTTATTTCTTTTTTATCTTCCTCGATCTGTGTGAACTCCATGCTATATATGGCACATCCTCTTTACTGTGTTCTGAAATGCAGGTGATTAATTTCCTTTCTAGTATTCCTCTGCTGCTTGTTGTAGAGGTTTTTAAACCTCCTTTACAAGCATAAAATGTGCCATCTTTCAATGACTCCCAGTCATGTTAATTTTCATTGCTGCTGTCCTCTGTTCTTTTTTTTTGGTAACTAGCATCAGATCTTTCATTCTTACACCCATCCTTTGTGCATCTCTGATTCTCTGATCTATCATTAAAAACTACTTTTTTTTACTCCTTTAACAGCCAGCTATCCTGATAATAGATGAAAATTAAATGAATAATCTTAATTCTGCTGTTTAATTTTGAATATGTGAAAAGGGATATAGTCTCTTGAAATTTTATCTTGATTAAAACCACTGACTGTTACCATGTGTTAATATTGCTGGAAAGAATGTCAGTGTTTTACTACTGTGTTGACAACATGAACACTTTTATATTTAGCATGGCAATTTATAGGTAAGGAACAGTGGAATGATAAATACTTTTCGGTGGCTTCATAATTGCATGTAGAAATACAGTTATCTTTCAGTTTTTAAGAACCACACATTCTGTATAGCTATCTGTATCTGATAAACATGACACTGATTTTAAATCACAGAATTAACTAGGTTGATCATTCATTATAGCTGCTTCATCTTTTTTTTCACTGGGTTATCTTTTTGAATTTCAACAGGTAGTGGAATGACTTGTTAAGACAGCTATGCATTGGAAGTGAAGGCATGTGAACTAGCACTCGAATTCTAGAGCATGTTAGTTCATTATAATTAGTACTTGGCAATTACTGGTGCTGATCTGTGCAGTGTGAGATTGTTATATTGTGGGGACATATATATCTGATGGCATAAAATTACGTATTAATAAAAATGTCTCTAAGATGTGAGGAAGTAACCTGGTGTTAGCACAGTGTTAAAGCTGTGCTCTGTTGTGTGCCTACATAGATCCTGGTGGAGACACAGGAACTTGTCTGAAACTCCAGGGAAGAGAATGGGGGATTCTGCTCAGAGCAATAGGAAGAGAGGTACAACACTGCAATTCAGTTATAATCCTCTACTGTGTGGCTTGATTAAACATCAGAAAAATTGTGGAAGGAAATAATTTTCTTAAGTGGGACCTTTCAGAATTAGTGTTACTTCAAAACCAATTCATTTTCATGCCCGATGTTTATAGCTTAAATGCAGATCGACAAATTTGACCCTTTTAAAAAGATTGCTGTAATTTAGAATCATTAACTATTTTCAGCATGATATTAATTAGAATATGCAAGTTAGTTGAGCTTTTTGGAGATTAAATTAGTTTAATGGAGACAGTATTGATACAAGGTAATACTTGTATAATATTATTTGATGTTATTTTTCAAGAGAAGGTTGGTTTTGTATGGAGAAATGTTAGTAGAAGTAGCTTTTGGTATCTACAGCTGTGTTGTAATTTGTGTCAAAGCTTCTCAGAATAAATGGAATATCAGAGGCCGAGAAAAATTTGGGGTATGTAATGCTAACATAGCAAACTTTTGTCACTTCTAAACCTTCAGTCTGATTTGAGAGGCAGGGAGGTTTTGACCAATTAGTCTTTAAACATTGTCTTTTAGTACTCACCAGCTGCTGGAGTGACCCTCCAAAGAACATAGAGATAACTTTTGTTGTTCTCGGGCAGGGCAGATAGCTGAGAGGGATTACACTTCAAGCTCTAAAAGTATTTTAGTGTTGCAGTGGTTTCACTTACATTAATATGGCAAAAGCATGGGGAGCTCTCAAGAGAGTAAAGTTTGACATTTTAACCTGTGTTTTTTAAGGTTCTGAGAAACTGCTCAGATGTTTAGAACTTGGAATTCATACAGGCAATCTAAATACTTTATCCAATCCTTATTGACTCAGTAGGAAAAATTGCATAACTTAATGGAGTACAGACTACTTTGTCTTTATTTGGTAATAATGTGTGTCTTAACCACAAACAGAACAAATCACTTGGATATTCTAATAGCATAAGACTTGCAAAGTGCATTTGTAAGCATAAGGTTTACAGAAATTAATATACTAGCTGGAAAAACCATTAGAAATAATTGTCTCATTCAAAGAGAAATATAGATCGAATGAGAGAAAGCTGTGGGAGAATCCCCTGGTTTCAGTTTTGGAAAATGCATTGAATAAAGACACTTTGAACTTGAGCACTTTATTCAGTGCATAAAATATATTTAAGGGGGATAGGGATTTGCAAAAAAACTTATTGTTTGTGTGTGTTGTGTGCGGTGAAGTATCCAGGAGCCAGAAAGTGCTGGGACTTTTAAACATAAAAATGCTGTCACTTTCAGGTTCTGTGCTTTGCTCTATTAGGCAGTAAAGGAAAAAAATACTGTGATATGGGCTGTTCAATCCATGTGTAAGTGGTATGCTCACAGCTGCTGTTCAGGTTCTCTTCGTCCTGGGCACAGTGAATCTCCTTTTATCCAGTACCAATGGATGTGGTGTTATTCTCCAGCAGTTCACACAGCTGAAGTGGTTTTTGGATCAGGATTTTGTTTCAGTATGTTTCCCAGTACTTAAGGACAATTAATTCAATGGTACTTTAGACATTTAAAAACACTTTTCTGGTCAGCAGAGCTCCAACAGACTTTTTGAAGTAAGATTAAAGTAGTTTCCTCTTGTCCACATTTGCATTTATACCATTTTCAGCAATGCTTCAGCTGTATGTGGCAATGACATTGTCTTGAGCTGATTTACATTTCTTAGTATAGAAAATATTAAAGGCTCAAAGAGTATTGCAAAATCCATTAATACCAAAACCGGCATCTGGCAGGTCTTACAGCAAAAGTTTAATTTCTATATCTGTGTGTGTAATGTATTTTGGAAACTATCACTTCGGAGAGAAAACTTTAAAAAGTTATAGGACAACGACATGCTACTGATGTAAAAAAAAAAAAAAAGAAATCCACATCATCATAGTGTGGAACATGATTTTTACAGTAGGCAGTATTTACCCATTAGGGAAAAGTAATTTTCACAATATAGTGTGAAATTTGTAATAATTTATATCTTGAGAGATGTGCTTTTTAAAATGATTGCCTCTTGTTAAACCTGCAGATATAAAAAATAGGTGCTTTAGTTGCCAGAATAAAGACTTCCATGTCTTAAAAATAAAAATAACATTAAAATCTCCATGGCTGCTGAGAATTTTTTTTTCCCGGATCTCAACGTGTGCTTTTACACTTTGAAGGTCATCATTCCATCTTTACCTTCAACATGTTCTTTCTTCATCTAGTTTTTACAAAACTGTTGTTCTGTATTCCCTGCAATGATCATTTCAGGAAATAAATAGTATAAATAGTTGATTATATGACTTCCTGCTGTAATACTCTATGGACTGCTTGACCTATAAACACTGGATCTGTTTATATTGATGAAGTGAATTAATATCCTGAAAATTATCAGTTATATCTGATGTGATCCATTAGCAAGATAAGGTGACTTCATTGTTTTAATTTCAGTATCTTTCAGCTTAACTTTTAAAAGAAGTGTATTGTGACTATATATAAATTTGGATTTGTGTGACTGCGGTTTTTATATAAGTTGAATTTTTTTTTAACTTATTGCTTGGCTGAAATTTTACATTCTTAGTTTCTGCCCACAGCTGAAAGAAGGTTTTTGAGAAATTGGAAAAAAGTGGTCGTGGTTCTTTGTGTAGTTTTGGTTTATTGTGGATTTTTTGTTGCTGTTCTTTTGATTTGTTTGTTTGGTTTTTTGTAGGGTTTTTCTGTAGGTGTGTGTCAAATGAAGTACATTGGTGGCATCATTTTAAAGAAATTGAGATACTTTTTGATGCACTCATAACTTTAAAAATACATGGGTCTTAGCTCTTTAAAATGGGCTGAGTAAATGGATGTAACTCGTCACTTGACTAGCTCCATTCAAATATTCCAATTGTTGCTGAATTTCTTTTGACCAGAAGCTGTCTAAAAGGAAATAAGTGAGCACAGGAGATGAGACACAGGATTAGGTCTGATTTACTAAACTTTTTGCTGAAGAACTCTGGGGACCCTCCAAATTGTGTGTGGGAGCACTGCATGTTTAATTATCCCCACGGTAAATACTTACATCTGAGGCATCCATCAACATCTTTCTTGGACCAGAGCGTGGCTTTCTAAGCATTGCTAAGTCCAAGATTGGTACTTTTGGCAGCAACTTTCTAAACTATGTGACAATGGAAAAGGTTTGATTTGAAATAATTAGTTTCACTAAGATCTCATAAATGATTGTAGTCTCCCAGCTCATACCTGTACTCTGAGTTTTGTATAACTGATATCCTCTGTTGCAATCTGATTTTTAATCCCTCTTATTTACCCCATCTATTATTTTTAAGCATATGCTTCTGTCTTACTTGGGTTGTCACTTGATTTTTGTCCAAGAGGTAAACTCCTGAGGGAGACTTTATGTCCCTGTATTTCTGTTAATTGATTCTTGTATTGGATATTTCTGGCAAAGTTTTGATAGCAGAGTGGGGAGACTGCAGGCCTGTCCTCTGTGGGAAGAGGTCAGGGACTGTCCCCTGCTTGACACAGCCTCTTTCAGACAGCTCTGCAATGGACCCAGCACACACAGAGCTGAGCACATCAGCCGAGCTGATGCCTCTGTGAAAATGTATTTAGGAAAATGCAAAAAAAAAAAGATCAGACAGACAAAGGAGGAGGAAATAAGAAGAATGAGAAACAGCAGAGAAGGAAGAGGTGCTCCAGGCATCAGGGCACATTTTTCCCTGTGGCATGTCGAGAATCCATGCTTGAGCAGGTATTTCAGAGGGAATGCAGCCAATGCAGAGTCCATGCTGGAGCAGCTTTTCCCTGACAGGAATTGCAGACTGCAGAGAGCCCATGCTTAAAATTTTCTGAAGGACTGCAGCCTGTGGGGCACCCATGCTGGAGTGGAGTAGAACTGTGAGAAGGAAGGAGTGGAGGAGAAAAAACAATGTGTCCTGACTACAGCTCCCATCCCCTTGTGCCACATTGGGATGGGTAGAGGAGTATGGAACGGCAGAGTGAAGTTGAACCTGGGAAATGCAGGGAGGAAAAGTGTTGTTTTAACATTTGTCTTCTTGTTTCTTGACAGTGAAGTTAACTTTCCCTAAGCTGAGTCTGTTTTGTCCATAGTGGTAAGTGCTAAGTAATCTTCCTGTTTTTATCTTGAACCTACAAGCTTTTTCTTTGTTTCCTCCTCCTGTTCCTTTAAACAAAAATAAAGGTTCAGCTTATGAAAATCAGTAGTTCTCTTGGTTTAGTTTAAAATTATCTGTAGAGAGAATGCTGAACCAGAAAACTGAGTTAGTGGAAAGAATGGTGCTCTTCAATTCTGTGCTCGCTCTTGCCCAAGTCTTCCTTGCAGATCCTCAGTAGGACTTTGCCTGTGTTTCCTGTACATGGTTACTGACAAATATACTGTAGTTCAGGCTGTTGTAGGTAAAAGAAGCCCAAAATGGTCACTGTATGGTCTTGCTTAGGATGTAGCTGTACACTACATGTCCTTTGTCAGTCATTCCTGACCCTACACAGCAGTCGGTGGCTTTGTTGCCTGCCAGACCTGTCCATAGCTTCCCTGAGCCTTGGGCTTGGAGCTTGCAAGCTGTCAGCAGAACTCTCATTTCTTCCTCAGCCTCCCAGGCAGGATGAGGCTGCGCTGGGCATCCTTACAAGACAGAGGGTAAGTTATCTCAGACCATCCCTGCTTGATGGGCCCTTCCTGGCGAGACAAGCAACAAGGTTTCCTCTGGCCCCACCAGACCCAGAGGAGCTGGGAGTCCTGGAAGCTCTGGGTTGGTCACTGCCACTATTTGTCATACAGGCTGTAAGCATTTGTGTATTACACTTGTCCTTAGTGTATTGGATTGGTGTCTTGTTGAAGATCTTGTGAGCTGTTTTTCTTAAATTTAGGATTATAATCTGTTAGGGTTCCTGTTTCCTCAGTAAAATAGGGATGAAAATACTTTTAAAGTATAAGTGAAGTTAAGAATCTATTTTAATAATCCATGAGCAACATTCCATATTTTTATATTGAAGATGGTGTAAATATAAAATAGATTTTTCTGCTACATAAAAGAAATATATTTTAATTCATGGTTGGCATAGTTCAGCGTTCTTATACTTCCAAAATATGCAATGAAGCTTTTTGTAAGGGGGGGGAGGGGGGGGGAACAAAATCGTTCAAGTAAAAGGACTAAATGACTCTCTGATTTGTATTTCCACCACTGATTCTGTTCATAGGTATCTGTCAATCACAAGAAAAATTTGTAATTTATCATGTTTTGCTTGCCCTATAGCATAGAATAAAAGTAGTTTCTGAACTCTCATGAAGTCTACAGCTGATAGCAAGTGTAATTGTGCTCTTAAATAGTCTTGAATTTGTTTGTCTGATATGTGTTCTCACTTCTCCTAGGCTGCAAAATAATCTGATGCTAGTGTAAGTATTCTCTTTCATCATAAATGATTCGATAGGACAGCTTGTATTGGAGTGATAGCAGTTTAATGAAAGGGTAAACATGGGAATGACTGACTGATTTTAATAATCAAAATTAATTCGACTATCTTTTTATGGCAGAGTTGCTCAGAACAAAATTAATTCTTGCTTACTGTAGTGATGAACTTGTGTACAGCATTTTTTTGTATTCTTTGTAAAAAACCCTATTGTAATATAAACACATCTTACTACATAGTAAGAACTTCTTTTGCAACTAGTCAAATTCACAACATTTGGTTGAAGGTTATCTTTTGCTAGATATAAAAGAATTTTTGCCATGTACTTCTTGCAATTTATAGAACAGTTGTGATTTAGTTTTGCTCTGAAGTTTTTATTTAAACTCTTTATTCCAGGCACATAACTTTAAGGAGGACAGCATCTTTCATTTCATTGTCTCAGGTCAATTCCACAGTTGCTTTTCTATCTTCTTTAGCCACATGATCTCTTTATACTTGACTTGACTTGATTGATTTACAGATGTCTGATTTTTAAAATAGGCTGTGTTTTGACCATGTAGGACAGAATTTTTTCCTGATAAACAAAATCCATGGTAACTCAGGTTAATGTAATTTATGTTGCAATTGTGTGAAGAAGTTCTGCAGATGTAAAATCCCTGCAGTTGTGTGTGTTGAAAAGAATGTCCTATGAATTAGGCAATCAATCACCAGTTAGAGGTCACAAAAATCCATTAGAGTGTTGTATTCTAGTAGAAATCTTTCCTATTATTAAACATACAATACTCTAGTAATTTAGGAAAATGTTGAGTTGGTATAAGATTCATACCAGAAATAATTTAAACAACCAAGATTTCTCTAAAACTGTACTTAAAGAAAATTGGTTATACTTTTCTTATGAGAGGAAACACCTCTGAGGAGGAAATGTGCTTATGGTCTCACTCAGTAAACTCAAAAAATAGTGATCATAGGAGCAATGTTTTAGGAACCTCTGCATTTGCCAATACTTTGCCAGTGTGCAAGACAGACACTGCTTGTTAAATGTGAAATCATTTTGGATTTATTTATTCTATCAACACTGCACAATTTTTTTCCTATAAATTGCCTCAAAAAATACAACTTGGAACGGCAGGAATTTGTAATTTCATGCAGCATGAGGTGTTTAGAAAAATCGTCCTTTAATCTGATGTTCAAGTACAGAGATGTATTGTTAATTAATTTTCTTACATTTATATTCTAACAAAACAAGCAGTGCTCTTCTGAAGGACTATCATGTGTCACAGGTATGGGTCTAGTTTTCTCCAAAGTGAAACAGATTCATATGAGCTATATGTAGTCTTTGATACAAATCTCGCATGAGCAAAAATTTCCAAGCTTCTGTCCAGGTACATTAGAATTGTGTAGATTTTTCTGTCTGTGCTATAAGCAATATATTCCATTTGAGTGTTTTGAACTACACACAGCCTTAGAACTTTCCGCTAAACCTTGGTTTTGCAGTAAAGGATTCAAACAGGGGAGTATAACCACAAACTGAAAAATTGTAATAAGTAAAAGTTTAATTGTGGTTTTGTGGTTCTATTTGTAAATAATGAAATACAAAAGGGGTTTTCTTGGTAATGTACTTAAAACCTTTTGGGTGTTGTGAAGGCAGTTACTGCCTGTGGCAAAGGTACTGATCTCCTTTAGAGAATGACACAGTCACAGAACATGCTTTTATAAGGCGTTGGAGATCTCTCATGACTTTGTATGCCCCCACATCCTCCCATTGACTGGTTAGTAGTTCATTTATATTCACCTTAAAATGGAATGCATGTAAGGGTTCACTTTCAACTTCACACGAAGCTTATGCATACATTAATAATCCAATTGCTGGATTATTTCTCTGTGCAGACAGTCGTGACAGCCACACGAGTTATGTTTTTTCAGGGCTTTCTGGGATCTGGGCAGTATGAAATGAAAAGTCTGTTTCAGAAGAGGGAACAGTCCAAAACAAGCCATATTTCTTTTCCTTCTTTCACTCTTAAGTATTACAATAACCTGAATCATACAACAGAATGGTTACTGTCAGGAAATAATAATAGTAGTGTTCTGTGACTGCTTAATTAATTGTTTCTGTGCAGTTTTGCATTTAGTCTGTTGATGATTGAGATCTATATAAATGCAACTCAGACATAAAAGTATTTGTGCACCAAATATGTGGGTTTGCTCACATTCAGGGTACATAACCTAATATTGGTAAGACTAATATTTTGTGACATTAATTATTAATCTTGTAATTGAAAAATACAGTAAACGTGAAGTTAACTTGGAATTAAGACTAGGGAAAATGTTCTTGCTGGTTGTTAGTCAATGGAAAGAAAATATGGTTTCCCTTGAGCATTTTTTTGGCTTCTAGTAAATACAAACACTTATTTTTCTATGTAAACTGATTTATAATAGTATGCTTGGTTTACCTAATTTAGAGAATTGCTAAATGATGAAGAAAGAAAATGAGTAGTGTCTGTGAATGCTGGGTTTCTCTATTTCCCTCACTTAGGGCTGTCCCTAAATAAGGCTCTTTCTCTAAAATACAAGCTCTATAGCCATCAGCAAAATACCAAAGATGCAATCTCAATAACAAAAGCATGATTTTGCCTAAGTGAATACATGAATATGGATTATACTTTCACTTTACTGGCAAGTTTGTTTCTCACACCAATTTAGTAGTGGTATGTAGATGGGAGGGCAAGCAGAAGAATGTACCTCTAAAACAAATTTATATTAAACCCTTTTGTTTTGCTGATAAGTTTGACAGTGATTGTTCACTCAGCTCAATCGTTCCCTTGTGACAGTATCCTAAAAATGAAATCCCTATAGTACTGAAAATGAAAGTTTAAAAAAAAAATGTACATTTTGCATATGTAAGGACAGCAGTATTTGGATCCTCATCTCCTCAATGTTTGCCTTCTTTTGAAAAGCAAGATTTTTGTCCTCCTGATTCTCCTGATTATCAAAAATCTTTTAAAAAGACGTCTTTGAAAAGGATGTAAAAAGACAAAAAATGTGTGAGAATTTTAGAAGGTTTTTTTTTTGAGCAGCATGGTTTTAAGAATCATTTTACTTAGTGAAAAAAGAGAACTAACCAATGAGAGGAGAGCTAGGTACTGACTGCTCAGGAAAACATATCTACACTTCTGTTCACAAATGTATATTTTTGCTGTTTTGTGAAAGTGATGAATTTAAAGGCAGAACCAATCAGTTTTGACACCTTTTGTCATTTAAAGCAAAACATCTTTTACTCACAATGGTGTGAAATCTAGGCTTTTCTATGAAGCTTAAAGGACAACTTATAATTACAAAGTTATGTCATGTTAGAGAAGAAATGACAAAAGTACGGTGATGAATCACACATTACTTGTTCTTTTTGAAATAACATGTTCTTAGACTCTTCAGCTTTCCTGCTTTTGTGCTTTTTTGTTGCACACACTTTCTGTTCTTTGTCACAACTTCCCTTCTATTTCAAAATGATGCTACTTTTAAAATGTATTCTTCCCTACTTGCATAATGTTACATAGAATTTTATAACATATTGCAACCTCCTACTGTATAAATCATCATTTACTGAAGGGAAGCATTTGAGAACATGATTAATTCTAACCATTTTAATGTTCCATTGCCATGTTTATGTTGCTGAGAGCAAGTTACCTTCTGTCTATACTCACAGATGAATAACCTATTGTTTTTTGGAGATATAAACTAAAAATGGTAGTTCTTCTGCCCTGAGAGAATCGCACTTACTCACCATTGTTGCTATTTTAATGTTTAAATTTAGTTTGATTCAAATATAGAATACGAAGACATAGTTTAACAGGCCAAAATGTGAGTATGGGTTAGTACTTCTCATTGATAAGATATTCTTTATTACTTTGTTTTGTGGAGGGATGGATACACAAAGAATGAGCAATAATATTTCAGAATGCTAGTTTGCTCTGTCATTATTGGTATGCATATACAAAAAGAAATTATTAAATGTTTATTGTTGTTATTTTGAATTGTCAGTGGAGCACATCCTGCCAAATGTGCTTTAAATAATATGCAAAATTGTGATATATCAAAATTGTCCTTTTTAATTCAGCATGTCTACTTCAGTCATGATACTTGTGTTTCGTTAAAAAAACTCCTAAAATGAGGCTATCTCCTACATTACATATTCTCATATATTATGAAAATATTTAACCCTCTATACGCTGATAGCCTTTGAGGATGACACGTAGTCGTGTTACTTCTCATTTTCTGATAAATATTGGAAATTGCAGGAATGAGTGTTCAAGCTTTAGGATTTGTGTTGCAGGGCCTTGCTCAGTAGATGGCATCTGCACTGTAGTAGTTATACTCAGCTGGGCTTACAAATGAGACCATGTTTGTTGGAAGAGGAAAATTATTTTTTTTAGAGCAGAGGATATAAAGTAGGTACATGTGTGAGAAGACATGGGAGAAGGAGCAAATGCTTCTGGGAGCTTGACTGACTCTTCAGGTGATTAAAGAAATATTTTTCCAGGATGCTCACATTAGGAAGGACTTTTGTACCTGTAAACTCCCCTCATTTCTCCAGTAAAAGGGGTACTTTGTATGAATTTTGTGGCCCCAACAGGATGCTGAGCCAGTTGAGCACATGGGCCATTGAAAGGAATAGGATTAGTCATAAAGCAAAGCACAACGAAGGCTTCCTTGGGCTAGGACTTCGGAATATGTATGTTACTATTTGTCAATACTCTACTTCTAGCTTTTAACAGTCATAATTTTTTTTTTTGTGAATCATCTTGCCTTGTGAAACAGAATCACATCCTTCCTAGTTATGTCATGGGTGTACTTGCATCCACTATTTGACAAGGATGAGTTAGATAATTCTAGGCTAGCTTAGAACTGGAGATAACCTGGAAGAAGAGAATGGATTTGGGACTGTTGAGCGCATAACACCCATGTCCATGGCAACACACCTACTTATTCTGTCTGTGTCCATTTTGGAGCTGTTTAGAGCTGTTCTCTTCACAATGCTTTCAGCAAACTAAAAATTAATCCAGTTACTGGAATTTACCATGGATAAGAAGAAAGTCTCTGTAAAGTAAGAACTATAAAAAGAAGTTGGCAGGTTTAATCCCCTATGAAGCTGTAATCTTGCAAACTGCTGGTAGGCTGCCATTAAGCTGTTCACAGTCTGCAGTACTCCTAGAGAGTACTTAATTAAATATAGTCTTTTATGGCCACTAATACACCAGTATAGTGTACTTCTAGTTCTGTCCTTTGCCTGCTCTTTCGATTTCCATGCACCTGAAATGAACTGAGATTGGCTAATATAATTTACTCGAATTAGAAAAGAAGTAAAATAAATTCTTTAGAAAATGTCCAAAGATGTATATCCATAAAGTTGTTTTTGTTTCAATGACGTGAATACCTTTTATTGCTTATGCCTAAAGGTTCTGCCAAGTCTACATAACACAGTGTGAGGATCTATTAGTAGTCTGAAGATAAATATTTGCATTTTTTGTGTTTTATAAGTAGCTGATGCTTTAGGAGATACTCATATTTCTGGGAGGTAGGGAACATGCCTCTCATCTATCTTTTACAGTATTTTCCCTGATTCCTTTTCTCTGACAGCAACCGAAAGAATTCAAGCTCAAAATCCATCCTTTTTATCCTGATAGTCTAGAACTTAGAGGAAATGGAAAAAAAGTAAAAGAATAGTGCCTTTAATATATGCTTTAGATAGTAACGTTAGTAAACATTAAAATCATTTACAAGCTGTTATACCTAGTTAAAAACTGTTTTCATGTTTCTTTATTTTTAGAAGGCCCTATAAACTGAATGATAAAATCTGTTTCGTGTATTTCACATAAAAATAAATACCTTGCATGATAGTCGTATTTTAATAACAGAAAAATTTATATTTTCATCAACACTGAAAAATTTAGCTTCTTGTACTCAAGTGTTGCATCTCTCATTGCTGGACATCTGCCTTCAGGGAACTGTGAAATAAACATCCACTATATCTAACTGTAAGGGGTATGGTTAGATTGATCACAATCAAATGTGTACATCAGTCCCGAATTAGCTTTTTTTTAATGCTCAGATCTTTTCCAGAGAGAGCCAACTATAAATCCAGATAATTGAAGCTGGGATCGCAGCTGCTCAGAAATATCTTGAAGCTTTGTTTTTTCTTTTTGAGAAATTCTCTTGAAAGATTTCTGGTAACTTTATCTTAGAATAACTTAGTTAGAAACCCCAACAAGATAACTGTAATCATGAAAGTGAATGACGTAACAAAAAATGTAATTAATATTTGAAAGTACTACCAACACATTTTTTTAAGGCAGTGGAAAAATAGCTTTCTAGATCCCACTTTATGAAGCTAGCAAAGCTATTTAATTAGGTAGCAGTAGAAACTGAAGCACTCTGGAGAGTACTCTCTGGGTTACCAGCATAGTTAAAGTCCATGGAAATGTAAAACATAGTTCTGCAGAATTCTGATTTTAGCATGCTTCTTGATTTAATCAGGCAGCCTAAATCCTTTGGCAAATAAATAAGGGACTAATAAAAAGTCCAAAGAAATTACCAGAAGGGAAGTAAAGGCTGTCTAAGGATTTTAAAGGAGAAAGAAGTTTCTCCAGTGAGTAAATGATATGGACACGTAGACTAGCTTAATATAAATTGCAGTCTTAGGGGGACGGAGGGGAGAAAATTTAGGGGGATAGTGATGAAGTGAGATTTGAGGAAAAGACACAGAAAGAAGTCAGGAAAAAACCTGAACTTGATTTACTAAAAACCAGGGAGAAAACAAGGGATGAAAAAAACCAAACAAAAAGTTACATGATTTAAGCAGTGGTTTTATATTTAATCATGAATGTGAAAGATGGCAAGTGTAGCAATGGTGTTAATAGTGATATTCCCTATCATTAGGTGGAATCTAAAAGATTGTTCAATTTTTTTGCCATTTGGAATTTTGGCTTTGTTACTAATGGAGAAATAGAATACCAAACACTGCTTTGGGGTGTTTATGTGCCTATATGGGAAGACTTTAACCTTTCTGAGTGTGAAACGTGAAAAGTGGGGTTAAATTACAGTTCTGGAAACACTAAGTCTTTTTAGTGTTGTTACTATTTTTTTTTCCAAATTAGTAAAATCCTCATTTTTATTAAAAATAAATTTTATAACTTGAACTTTATTTCATTATTAAGCTGAGAATGTGAGTAAAAAATTGAAGTGCTATATCCAGAGAGAGCAGAAAATATATAGCATTTTGAGTGATTTAGAAACTGGATTGCTTCTAGCTCTGTTCTCTCTGTAAGCATATCTTGCACAAGCAGTTAAGTAGCTTCTATTTAAAAGCTGAAACATTTTTAATATATTGTTAGAATTATAGCCTTCATACTGAATCACTAATAGAACCACTTTGGAGCCATACTAAAACTAGTGCACACCACATGCCCCAGTTAATGGGAGAGCCAAGACTTGGTGAGTTATTGCTTGTAATTCTGGGTTGCTGACCAAAATTCTTAATTTAGATCGTAGATCTACAATACAGAGACCCAGCTCAGTCTTTTGTGACATGACACCTCTGCCTCCAAATAAGTTATGGATGTTTTCATCGCTTAAAGTAACCTGTTATACTGAGAAAAGTAAAAAGTTTGTTCGCAGTAGTTAAAATAGTAAAAATAGCAGTAGCAATTTTCCCATCTTTTGTTTCTGTTTAAGCATTTACTTAGTGTATATTGAATGTTCAGTCTGTTTCCTGTTTTTACAAAACTGTTTTTTAATTGAAAAACATGCAACACTTTGGCCTAAAAGATAAGAAAATAAACCAAATAAATTTATAATTATTAAAGTACCAGTTTCAAAAGCCGCAATTATAATACATGTTTCAAAATCAATATACAGAGTAAATGCTTGCCCATTTTTAATAAATATTTTATTTAAAGTGTGCATGCTTTCTGCCAATTTAGCGGTAAGGATTGAAATTTCAAGGGTGATTATTTAGAGAAGAAGCAGCAGAGTAGCTAAAATGCTTATTTTCAGGTAAGTAGCTTACTGTTAGCTGAAATGGACATAACATAATTAACAGTTGAGGTGTCATACTCTCTATATATGGCATGACATGCTGCTGTTGCACTTGTTTCTGGAATGTGAGAAGGAGGAGTGCTTTTTTGCCATAGTCCAGAGAAATTTGTAGGAAATTTGTTGTAGCAAATTAGGGAGCTCAGAGAAGAGCCTGCTAAGAAAAAGCTGTCATCTGATTTACTTTGGAGGTCACATGTGCAGAGAAACTAGAGATGAATGAAACACCTGTTACTTAAAGAAAACGAAGTTGGAAATGGACAGGAGGTTTAGGGCTGACAGACGAGAAAATTTGCTTCGCGATGTCAGTTCACTCAGCATATTTTAATACAAATGTCTCCAGTGGAAGCAGCTGCAGGTAGAGATAGAATGGAAAAGAACCCCCTTAACTGAAGGATTACCTTGGGGCTGTAACAGGGGACATGGTCAGGGTAAACACAGGACTAAAACTGACGTACATCACAAGATGTGCTAAAAGTGGTGTAAGAGTTTAGCATCAAAACTTGGAGCAGGGACTGAAAAGCAGCATCTTTGTCAAGCAAAAGACAGGCCATTCCTTTCATGCGTTTGCCTTGGTTTTCCTTCCCTCTGTTTCTGAAAAGACAAGTTTCCAGGAAAGAAATATCTCTGTTTCAGGCTGAATTATGCATGTAGGTTACTTTTTTCCCCCATTCTTCTGCTTTTCCTAACTATCACTTTTCACTTGAGAGCAAGTACTCCACCAGGCCTGGTGTGCTATGCCTTGGGGAATGTTCTGGGTTCACAGCCTCATGCTTTTCAGTTACAGGAGTGCACAGTTCAGCTTCATTATCTACTCTACCTCTGTTATTTTGTGTTAGAGCTATATCCCTGCCCACTTCAAGGGAAGCAGTTCCATTAAAATGACATTTAAACTGGCTGTTTGAGGTTTAAAATTTTCCTAGGTAGGGTTAATAAAAATTTCCATTGTCTGGCATTTATGATACTGGTAATTTCTTGAGACTACTGTGCTTTGAAAACACATGGTGTATAAAAACTAAAGCAATACTAAAGCCAACTGAAACGGAGGCTTTCTGCTTGCTAAGGTATTTAGCTCCTGGAAATTTTTGCATGATTTCATGTGGGATTTTAAAATCCATTTTATGAGATAAATTACTCCATTAACTTTACAATAGGTAGCTATTATTTTATGCTCATCTAATGCTGTGATACCATATGGCAGTGGAGATCTCTGAGCCTCTAAATGCTTTACATTTATTTTTGTCATTTTGAAGTAAATTGTATTTCTGGAAAGGAGTGCTTTTTATGTAGCTGCTATGATGGTATTTAGATACTGTCATTACTTTCCAAATTTGGTTTTTGAAAAATCCATGCTCAGTTTGTGTTTGGGAAATTGTGTGTGTTAACCCTGCTATGCAGAAAGTGTCAGTTCTCCCAGGCAGCCAGTGTTTCATGAACAAACAACATTCTATATATTTTATATATAGGCTAGCTTTAGGATACAAGTGATAAAAAGTTGCTTTTTATTTTTTATCTTCCTTCTTACAGTAGCATCTTTGGTGATGGTCATCTGCAAAAATGCAGTTTTTATATGCATTGAGGATTAAAAAAGGCAAGTTGTGGATTTGAGTATTTCTATGAAGTTAATTCATGTCCAAGGACCTTTTTAAGCTTAAGTTTTAGTATTTAAGACAAATTTTGTTTTACAAAGTTGACTTATGAGGTGTAGAAGTTCACATTCCAAATCTGTCAAGTTGTTTTCTTTTTTTACTTGAAGGGGTAATTCTTACTGAAACTTGGGGGGGTTTTTTGCCTTCTGTATTATTTTAGTAACAAATATACTTTATTGTGACTGACACATTCCATCAAGAGTGTCCCCAAAGCCCCTTGCTGTCTTTACAGTGCAACCCTCAGAAAGTTACTCTGCTGTCTCCATGGCCAGCCATGAATGCCAGCTTTATGATTCTCATATATACCTGCTGTTTAAAGCTTAACTTCAGTAACATAAAATGTTTTGTGTCATGCTGATTAATTGAAAGATAGCAACTGATGAAGTCAGTACTCTCAAGTCAGAAATTCCACACCTTCTGTACAGCTTGACAACAAATTCTTAAGAAATAATGTGATACAGCAGCTTTCTACTGGCCAATTATTCTTGTATGTGCAAAAAAATTGGATGGATTTTTTGATAAAATTAGAATTCATTTATGTGGTTGCACTCTAAACAGGTATACAAGAAAATAAAAAAGCAATCTTCATTACTGTAATAATAACAACACTAAAAAACCCCACCACGTGTTTTATTCTCATGTCAGTGAACATGACCATATCAACTATTAGGTTTAGACCATCTTTATTTCATATGAAGCTGAGTAGCCAGGTCCTGGCAGTATGGGCTCATTGAGGGCTGTAAGGAAGAAAGGATCCTTACTGGCTACAGCTCTTATGTGTTTGACCTTGGCAAAACAATTGGTGGTTCACATTCCTGATTTTCAGTAGCTGCAAGACATTTGGACTAACTTCTTGTCATGGAACAAGAAGCAAAGTTTTTTCTTTATGAAACTTTGCTGCTGGCCTAAAGATGGTCTTTCTGATAAGTACTGATTGTTTTCAGACACACTAATTAGTTGTGAGAGAACCAAATGAAAGGTGTTGTGAAAAGGTACTGCTTATCTTATTTCAGTTTTTAGCTGTTTTTTTCAACTTTCATCACTAATGAGGTAAGTAGGGTGAGAAGAAACATCTGACTCTAAGAATTGTAGCTGTAAAAAGTGGGGTAATTCTTTACAGATGAACTGTGACCAAAAATTAATAATCAGCTATATAACCATTTATGCAGTGTTTTTAAAATGCTCGGGCATCATGTTTTTACTTTTGGACAATACTTCCTCTGAGATCTGATTCTGCTCTCTATTTTGTATTGTCTTTATAAAGATCCTTTTGATCTGAATATCAGTACATGAAGAGGAAGTGAAAAATAATGATCCATTTCTGTACTTAAACACTTGCTAGTCTTTCTGAAAAAAATCTGCTTCAACATTATAACATTGGGATTTTGGCATGTGCCTCTAGCATCCAGCTGCTTAAGTTCCTCACGTCTCGCTGTTTAGGAAGTCAATTTATTTTTTACAGAACTTGTGTTATACAGATAAATTTGAGACTATCATGAAATAAGACATAGTAATCAATTTAAACTCAGCGGTTGCCTGCTATTAATTGCCATTTACACACATTTAAATGCAAAGCTCATGATAGCGTCAATTCAGAAAATGTTGAAGATATTTTTAATAAGGAGAAAAGTTTTGAACTCTGTATGTGGCAATAAGAATTTGCATTCCTGCTCAGGTAGGCATCTTACAGTCCTTTAAAGATTTCCCCTCAACACAGGCTCATTATTGTGTCTTTGAAATCTGACTGAGAAGATATTTCTGGATTTGCAGATAGTGTGTATGTTCAATACAAAATATAGAACAATAAGTTGTAATAAAATGAGGTAATTTGACCCAGACATTATCTTTAATGTGTTTTCACTAATGTTTATTCTTTGATAACATTAGCTGATAATAATAATGATAGATTTTTGTGGCTTTTTGAGTTCTTGCTTTGTGCTGCCATCATCCACAGAAGGTCCATTCAGTTCCGACCCACATAATCTCATATTTGGAGCTGTCCCTGGGACATACTCATATATTTCTGTAGTTAACACCTATTCTGGAATTAGTGTATGGAATGTTTGTGCATTTTTTTAGCATAAAGAAAGGATTTCAGAAAATATGATAAATGGAAAGCCCCAACTCTTTAACTGTTTGTTATCAAGGCAAAACATTACCTATATGAAGATATAAAAATATATGTCTATATTTATATATGCTCCTGTATGGGTAGCTAACAAATAGTGAAGTTGCCAAGGTAAAAGCACGGTAGTGTAACAATAAGGCCTTTGCAGACAAGATAGTCTGATTATCCTTTGACAAATTGTAGTGAAAACTGCGATTGCAGGTGAACTCAGGAACATTAATTTGATCAAAGAAGCAAAATTATAGCACTTGGATTCTATAATCTGTCTGGCATTTATATGTTGACATTTATTGCTGCTCAAGAGCAGATCGGGATGGAGCTGGGATTCAGAACAAATTCATGGCGTAAACTGGGATTATACTTTAGGCACCTCACTTTGAATAAGTGGAATTTTTCAGGTTGTTTTTACTGTGAGCTAACCAGACTTTTTTTTGTTTTGTTTTTGTCTCTTGACTGTGTCTTGATTGTATCAGGTGGTCTAGGAAGAGATGAGATGCTATCTCGTTCTAAAAATCTTGCATCATATCCTTCGACCACTATAGCCTAACTTCCACAGTTTTGTTTTTAGTGTTTAAATAGGTTTGAAGGAAAAAATCAGAGAAAGTCTTCAAAAGCAAATCCTTGGCAAAATATTAATTTTACCGTGAAAGATCTAAATACCTGTGGAATGCTTTCTGCCTCTTGTTCGTACCTTTTAAAGGCCTGCTGCCTTCCTCCTCAGCCTGTGTGTGAACCTGTGTACACCTGGATGAGTGTTTAGTTCAGTGCCCCGCTGAAGCTCAAGAAATGAGTCTGTGTCCATCTCTTGAGGTTCCACAAATCCAAGTCTGAGGTGCTGCCCCTGGGTGGGGTGATCCTGTTAAATCAAAAGAACGTATCCAAAAACTCAGATACAATCTATGTTCAAGGTAGTTGCATATAGCTTTTGAATTTAATTAATTTATTCTTATTATTTTTTTATTGTTAGGTAAGCAAGGCCCATGGTGAGGGTAAATTGATGTATTTCTATTATCTTCTGTAGATGCAAATCTAATTACTATCTCCACAAACTTCCTGTAAATTTTTTTGTTATTTACAAGTTGCATCTTGAGGGAAATCTGTCACTTATTAATCCTCCCTTGTTGCTGCATGCTGCAATGAATTACACAAGTAGACCTAATCTTGAATTATTTTCAAAAAGCTTCTAAATAATGTGTCTCCCAAAAATTTACTGTAAAATGTATTTTTGTGATTTTAAATTCAAAGAGTTTCTCTGTATCAACTGCCTTGCAGCAAGGGCTTGCAGAGGATTAATTTTTTTTTTTAATATCTGCTGTTACTTTTTAAAAATTAAATTTGCTAAGTTGTAACTTGAATCCTCAGAAATCCCATCCAATTTTGATATCTAACCATCAAAAGACAACAATTTCTCAAATGAATTAAGTTATGTTCATACTCAAATGGCTTTAAGAAGTTGAATTAAGCAAAAAGGAGGGATGATTATCTGTGGCAAATGGTATTGTCTAGATATGGCATGTATTGATCAAATTATAAAACTTAGGCTGGGCTCAGTTGCCTGAGCAGACTTATGACCAGAAAGTCGCAATGGCTGCTCCTGCCTAGTCACAATTAAAATCTGATAAAATTCATCACACAAATTTGTATTTTTTTTTTTAATTACTAAAACACATTTCAGTAGATTAGATGAACAATGCCGTGTATTCAGGTATGTTCCTACCATGAAATCAAGAAAGAAGTGGTTTGTTTTAGAATAATTGCTTGGATGCTTTCATGCTCTAAAAATTATTTGTAGTTGTCTGCTCTTTAGATACTTCCAGCCTCTGCCATCCTCTGCCAGTTTTTTAATGATCTTGAGGATCTCGGACCTTCAACACCCTTCTCATAAAAGCAGGGTCTCTCCTGAATCTTTTTTATTCCCTTTGCAAGGGCATTCTTTCTTTATAATGTATGTAAAGATCTGAAGTAGCTCAGGTGGATCTGTAGGGCCAGCTAATAAGTCTTTTTTTTTTTTTTATAAGCACAGAACAAATTTTAAGCATCTCAAGTAGGATTTTTTTTAATGAGGCAAGGTCATATTTTGAATATGTGGATGATCAAAGAAAATAGAGAAATCATCAGCATTTTATTCCAACTTTGTAGATTAAAGGCTACATAAAAGTAGCTGCTGTTATTCTAAATTATGTTAAAAATGCCTTGAATGAAGTAAAAGACAACTGTATGTCCTCATAAGAGGATGAAATTTGCTATGTGGCTTTAAACTTAGGATAATTCTAAAACCCTGGGTATTTTCAAAACTATTTTCACAGTGCAGATGCTCTGACAGTAGAGCAATAGGAGTGTATTTGGTGCTGTGATGCTTTTGTCACTCAGGCTTTTTTGCATATGTTAAATTGCTACAGCAGCACTTCCTTTTCCATTTAGTGCCCTTATTGCAGGCACCTTCCCTATCACTTAAATACAGGTGTGCAGAGATTTTTGTAATACAAAGAAAGATGTCTAGATTTTCTTTTTGCCATGAAGTTCACTGAAAAAGAAACATTTTTCTTTATAACTGTATTCAAGAAGAACATAATTCTACAAAATTTAATTTATATCTATATGAAAAAATACTTTTCTGTTATAGATATATGTGTATATATTAAGGATATTATCTAGTTTATATATAAGCTACTGTTCTGTAAATTTGTTATTGAAAAAACAATTTTGTATCTGAGTCATTAAAAGGCAAAGATAATTTTGAAACATGATGATAGTTTTAGATCTTTAGATATAATCAGAAGACAAGACTTACTCGGTTTCTTTATATTTTGTTTTAAAAAAACATTCCGAAGTACCTTTATTGCCAATTTTAAAGGAAGATTGTTTATTTTATCATCATGGTAGAAGACTAAAAAATTGTGGTTTTGAGCAAAGCCTGACAGAACCTTAACTATAGCAGAAGCTAGCAGGTGTCACTATAAAAAAAATAGTGATTGAGACGTATGGCTATAAATAGATGAGCCATTTTAGTCATTTGCCTTTGAAAGCAGTTTAATAATTCCATGCTGAGTCCCCTTTCAACAAATTTAATGAAAATCAGCATGATGTTGTGGCAGTTCCTATTGGATTCTTTTACCATCTTCTTGTGTTTCATGGTGTGAGAGATTAAAATAGCATCTAATAAACTACATTAGCAGTTCTACATTCCTCATCTGAGGCACAATTGCATTCAATTCCTCCTCCTCTGGAGGGTGCCCCTGTGTTTCAGTTCATTGTCACAGTGCCTAGGAACTCAGAATTGCTAAATAGCAGTTTTGTGGCTTTATTCCCTATTCATTATGATTGTCAGTGTAGAGCTACTATGAGGCATTCTGAGCAGGAAGTAATGATTTGATTTGCAACCTACTGTGAAAATTTATTGATTTGAGTGCACCTTTATGAAATTCTACTCAATGAGCATGAGAAAAATAGATGCCTGTATCAATGTTGCTGTCTATTGGTTTCTATAGATATAAGACAAAGCAATATTTTAGGCTTAGAAAACATTCTTTGAATATGAATCACTTGAAAGTATTTTTCCTGGTTTTTTTTTGGTCTTTGCATTTAGGATCAAGAATCCTCAATGTGTTTATTACAGTGCTTGAGGAACTATGCAGTTTCAAGGGAGTTCAATGCAGATTCAGCTGCTGGGGACTTTCTAAAACTTAATTATTTCTACACTTTGTGGTTTCCAGTAAGTTTGCAGAGTATAATACAACAAAGCACAAAGTGACTACATTTTTTGAAATTATTTTAGAGGTTTTTTATGGTTTCTTTTGAGGTCTCAGTATATTGTTGGGCCACTACAATTCTTCTCGGACTCAAGGCACAGAGTCTACATAGTGCAATCATGTTCTCAGTCCTTTTAAGTTTGGGAACTCCTGTTGCTGGTTAAAAAAATTGGATGTAGTGGAAGGTGATTTAGTTGACTATTTAAACGATCTGTGTGTAAAATACCTAGACAATATATTTTGAATTAGATGTTCCTTCTCTAGCAAATAATGGAACTTTTAAACTAACCTGAAACTTCTGCGCCTCAGACCTTGACCAGGAGAGAGGTCTGGAAAGAACATAGACTTGTTGCCTTCCAAGAGCAATACAGACAATTAAAAGAATAATTCAGTACTGTTTGCTTCCTAAGTATAGGAAGTCCAATATCTTAATTTATGTATTTTACATTTCAGTTCATAATTCCTGCTCAGCAATAGTTTGGTCTTATTTTCCAGCAGGTCTCGAAGCTTTCCCAGTCCTCTGGATGCCTACGCTGAGACTCTGATTTCTTGAAAATTCTGTCCTACACTTTCAACCAGGTTTCCAAAATGGTGTCAGGTCCTGCAGGCATCTGTGTTAACTGGTCTGTTAACTGTGCTGAGTTTGGGGCCAAACTGGAGCAGATATTTCACAGTACTCTCTTGCAACCAACGGGTCTTCACAGAATCTTCAGCTGTAAAATTAATCCAGCTAGAGGTTTTCCTTCCCATAATATGTACGTAAAATAACATTAATTAACCATATTTCCTTCACTTGTCTGCATTATATCAGTCTCCAGTTCCCTTTTCTTCTCCCCTGTCCCAGTACAGCCCTCTGACTTTCTCATCTGTGGTCTAGTTACCATTAACTTTTGCAAGCATGAAGGACTATGGGGAAGATTGTGCAAAAGACTGGACATTTTAAATTTTAATCAGATCATTAGTTCCAGGTTACTTTCGTAAAATATGGACTTGGAAGTGGCAGATGCTGCTTTGTAAAAGATATATAAATTTTTTAAAAGTGAGGATTCAGTGAGATAAATTCCTATACGTGGGTGCCACAGTGCAGGATGTGCAAATCATCTACTACAGTAACAATCCATTAATGGCCACTGCTTCTATATGATTTTCCTCTAATATCCAGTCAAAATAGAAGATTTGTTTGTGGAAAAAATTGCCTTTAATTTCTTTTTCCCTTAGAGACTGGAGAAAATGATTAATACTTCCTTATGAAATTTCCTGTTCAAATATCCCGGTTGTCACATATTTGAGAAATACTGTCTTGATTAATTCTTTTGAAATGAATGTGAAAATGTACTAAACTAGGCAAAAAAACTATAAGCTGTAAAATATTTTATGAAACTGAACCATGGTTTTATGGAAAAAAATTATTTGAACTTGTGAACAAAATAAACCAGCCTTTCCCCTGTCCGTGAGAATTGTAGAGGATAAGAAAGAGGATTGGGGGGAAAAAAGATTTTTAAAAAGCTATTTGAAAATCATTGCAGCACACCATAGCTGTTTTTGCTTTCTTCAGGATACAGAGATGATTTTATTTCAAATATAGTCTTGTTGGGGGTTTTCTTGTTTGCTTGGTTGGATTCTTTTGCTTACGGGGAGTTTACATGTCCATTGTTGAAATCAGATGTTTTTAGTCCAAGTAAGAAGGATTTTGAGAACATTAGTGCAGAATAGCTGTATAAATGCCAAGGACTGACTGTAGCCCCTCAGTCTCCATCACCCTTCACTGCTTGGGGTGGGGAGACTGT
This sequence comes from Falcunculus frontatus, assembly GCA_013398115.1. Lineage (NCBI taxonomy): Eukaryota > Metazoa > Chordata > Aves > Passeriformes > Falcunculus > Falcunculus frontatus. The sequence continues at coordinate 356,813 of VZRV01007042.1, forward strand.
GGAGGATATGGGAGTGAAGGAGTGAAGTTGAGCCTGGGAAAAAAAAGGGAGTTGAGGGAAATAATTGTTGTAATTTGGTCTTTGTTTCTCTCTACAGAGGTCTATTTTAATTAGCAATAAATTAAATTAATTTTCACATATCAAGTGTACTTTGTTTGTGACAATAACTGGCAAATGATCTCTCCCTGACTTTATCTCAACCCACGAGTTCTTTTTTTTCATGTTGTTTTTCTCCCTCTGTCCTATTGAGGGAGGGGGGTGCGTGAGAGCAGCTGGGTGGGGGTCTGGTAGCTGGCCAACATCAGCCCTCCACTTGAAATTATCTCTGTGCGTAATCCTCAACTGCAGAGAGCATCATTCTGTTGTCTCTAACCTTAAGACGACTAGTAGCTCATCAAATAATCAGACCTTAAAATCTTGTATTATCTCTTCTTCCAGAATCTTTTTTTATAGTATCTGAAAAGCCTGCTAACTGTATACATTACTGTTTTTTGAATGTCAAAATTCTGAATTTTGACTAATTCTGATCCTGCATGGCTTAAAACTGTTTTTCAAAACTTGTTGAAATCAATGGAAGTCATTGCATTGATTTGAATCATATTTATAGCAGTGTCTGAGATATTTACTTGGTGTTGCATAAGAAACTTTCATAAATTCTTTTTAAAACATTATTTTCTATAATTCCCTGAATAATTACTATATATTTATAAAGGACTTCTGATTATTGGATCAACATCATAGTAAAGTTATTAGTGTATTCATAATTATTACTTCTAAATGATTATTCATTATTGATAAATAATTAATACAAATGCTATTAATAATAATTACTTTGACCTAAGACATTTCATTCTAGCCTTTAAAATTTTTAGAGAAATTAATGTTTTTTTCTTGGAAACTGAAATTAGAGACCAAGGTGTTTAAATATCTCAAACCTTCTGATATCTGTACATTTACATGAATTATTATATATCTGTAAACCACTTAGATGTCTCTTTACCTGAACCTGCATCTAAATCCTGATTTTTGACTGATTACCAAATCATTTTGAAATATGTCTTGTCGCAGAAACAAGAGGAAAAAGGATATAATGCTATGATATACTCTTCTGTTTAAAAGTTCACAGTGCAAGTGAGGAATTGTTTTAGTTTTATAGTTTAGTTTGCTGCAAAAGAAAGGAATAACTCAAGAGTTAACACTACGTATTATCAATACAGGAAAAGTACAAAGAAAATCTTTGCACATAGTTAACTAAAAAAAAAAAGATAAAGTAGGTATAAAAAGACTTTTTGAGATAGTTATCTTAAAAATAAGGTTATGTGTTTGAATCAGAAACGTCAGTTTTTCAATGAAGTGGTAACATTTGAATTAAAGTCCATATTGAGCTGTAAAAGCATCATAGAATTTTTTATAGGACCGTGCAAAGGCAAATAATAAGTTTTTTGTAATTTTCCTGAATGACAAAGATCGAGTCCTTCTAATATATTACTTTTGGCCTTTACATTTCTTTTTTCACAAAACCATCAGCCTTTTTGAGGATGTTATGTGTATGTTGTGATGCAAAACATTCTAAAGTAGCTTATTTTTGAGTATATTTCTCACAACTATTTTTCGTAGTTCGCATTTTTTTGCAGCAGAAAATGTAATTAATCGAATTTTTATTTCTCTGTTTCAATTCAATGCATTTTGAGCAGTAAAGTTTACAAAGACTGTGATAACTGCAACACTTCTCCCCGTTCATGGCCCCACGCCCAGGTATTGGTGTTGATTCCTTCTGAAAATAGAGATGCCCAATATCTAATGGCCTAGATGAAATAAATAACAGCAAATAACGTTTTGCCAAGCTAAAGAAAATGTTTCTTTCCTTTCGGAAATGTTCTTAAACCTTATAGAGTAGTAGAGTACATTAATGACAAAGTGTAAATGCATCTCTGTGACATGATATTTGAGGATTTTTAGCAGAATACCTCTAAGAATAAGGGCAGATGTGTATTTTGATCTATGGCTTACGTAAAGAGTTTTCAAAGACTAGCATATGCTATTTATTAAATTAAAGAACCCAAACTGAACTGAGAACTTTCACATTTTGTAAAAGTGCATATATCAGCTGCCTACCCATGTGTACCAGTACTTTAATCTGTATAATGACATTCAGGGTTCTATTAAACTATGTTATGGTTCTATAACTTACATAGGAATTGAGCCACTGAGATATAACATTTTTTTGTGCTTTTCAAATGTTAAAATATTACTTTTATAGATTTTGAAATTAAGTAGCCATTCTTTGATGGACTCTGAATGGTTGATAGAATTGACAGTATTTGTACTTTTTACTTACATGTCTTAAATATTACACCCAGTTTTTTTCCCATTTGTTTTTGATGTATGAAGCTATAGATTCACAATGAGTGTGAGAGAGACATTCAAAAATTATGCAATAAATAATGCAAAAGACAATTTAGTTTCATCCCTCAAAAGACATGGTAAAATTCAGAAGTAACTTTTTAGTCAGACAGTTTCTCAATAATATTAATGATTGATACACTCCTGTATAAGGTACCTCATCTTTTTATGTCTTATATAGACATTAGTAAAATTGCATTATATTCTGAATCAAATTGAATTACAATTAAATGACAGTCCTTATGCATTTAGATATTTGAAATTGATTTGAAAACTACATGGGAATATAATTATATTTCTAAAGGATCTTTCACTGAAGAACTTCTGCCCCTTAATAATTATTGCACATCATGAATATTCCAATCAACCTACTGTGACTATTGCCCAGTGGAAATGGACAGCAAAATCAAAATCTGGAAGGTAAATAAAAACCATCAGCCACCTATGACATAAACAGAAAATATTTTTTGTTATATAAATAATGAAATATGAGGTGCTTGGTGTTGAGATGAATAAAGATGATAGCATCTATTGGGTTTGTCAACTTTCAGCTCTGCTGTGTATGAAGAGAGAGAAAATGAGAATAAAATGTGGAAACATATGGAACTGAGATAAAAGAGCCATTTAACTTATGTGCTTTGATGCTTTCTTGACTTGGTCCTCCTGGCATGTGGTGTGTTTACAGATGGTTCAAAGCCAGTGCACCAAAAGGCAGGGCAGAGGGACTAAGGATGCTTCATTTTTTATTGTAATGTAGTCACTTAGAAGCTCATCACATCATCTGTATGGTCTATGCACAGAGTCCTCAGTGGGGAGCATTCCATTTCCATTGTCAAAAACTGTTACTCATCTTGCTTTTCAAGCTCTAGGGAAATGAGAAGTGTGGTGTTAGTGTAGAACCTATATTTAAGAGCTTTGAAGGTTGCAAAAATGGCAGTGTCTGAGGACAGTGTTTCTGAGTTGAAGACTTAGGACTCGAAATACAGACCAGCAACATTTAGCCTCATTTTACAAAGCCTAGTTTGGCCACATACGGTAATTGTAAATGCGCACCTCTGAAGCTTTCCTGCGTAAAAGCATTAAAGTTGTCTTAGTTTATGTAATCTTAGTCCCCAGTTCCACTGGAGTGAAGCAAATTAACTGCTCTATATGAGGTCGGGTTTCACTTGTAGTAGTTTATCCCCCATTTATTTATTTATGGTGTCAACATTAGTACTTTATATTGGTTTTCATGTCACATTCTGCCTGCCATTTCAAAAATTTACCACCGTTAGCACTTCTTTGCTTTTTATGGAAAGTGAGCAAGTCTGTTCATTGGAGTGGGGATTGGAGCCTGTGTGACCCAGTCTCCAAAGCTGATGCTGTAACTGCCAGGCCTAATGTGTATCCATTAATTGAACAGAGACAAACTTTGCAGCTCCTCTGCACGGATCAGGAGAAATGAGTGTGAGACACCCAAGGCTGGCTGTGTAGTTATGAAAAACAGAAGTCTGTGACCCAGAAAGTCCCAACAGAAGCTCAGCATTGCCTCCCCAAAGCTATAAAAGGGCAGCATCTGGGACAAATAATGGAATTTGTTTGAGCTGAAGCTCATAGAGACTGCCTTAAAAAGTCTCTAATCCCCAAGGACCACTAAGCCAGTAGATCACCAGGGATTCCTGTAGGTAGGGAGAAGGTGTGTTGCATAAAAACTAAATCAACTGTTCCTTGTATCTGAATGGCCACTAAAAACTGTATTCTGAACACTGTAGAACTGTGTTAAGAGAGGCAACTTGAGATCATCAGCTCCTTACCAGAATAATTTATAGCTTATGACTTGCAGGAAAATGCAACGTCAGATTCTTTTCTGGCAACCAGTAATGCCCTAAGCACAGAACACTGAGTGAAAAGGAAAGGAGGTGGGCAGTGAGCGTTGTATGACTGTAGCTCTTTGTTTCCTTACGTTGAACTTTCGAAAGACGAAACAGAACACATGAAGTAGGATAAAACACCTTCCTAGAAACATTGCTCTGATACTGACTCTTCTGAACTTGCTGTATATGACCTTAGGAGAGAAGCAATTTCTTGGTTGCCTCTTTGGGAACACAGGAATGCCTGCCTGAATACTGAATTTGGGTCTGAGAATGATTTGCACTTGAAGGGAAAATGCAAACCACAATTCTGAAATTGGTGAAATAAGTGAAAAATGTGGTTTCTAAATGTTCTCTGTGGATTATTAGGTATTTGTCATGATACTGGGAGATGCTTCTTAAAATTTTTTTTAATCTTTTTTTTCCCCCTGAAAGGAAGTCTGAATGAATGTCTGAAATTCTTCTGAAGAATGGATCCCCAGTTTGCACCAGCTGCCTTTCCTTTGCTCCTCAGGAGTTTTTCAGGCCGTCATTTTCCTCCACAGCCTGTGGAGAGAGAGCACAGGTAGTATAAACTCAAAGTAACTACAATTACATTGGCAGCATCACACAGGAAGAGAAGATCTAAGTGCTTCTAGCTCTCTTCATTCTAAGCTGGGAGCTTTTATATTAGTAAAACATCCAGATGGCACGTTCACAGATAAAAGAATATCTTCAACATTAGAGGTTTATCCAGGACAAAAGCATTTATACTTGCTTGAAGAGATAAAAATCAGTTCTGCTGAAGCTCAGTGGATCTTCTAATAGAAAGCATTATGTGCCATTAGTTTGAGTGGGCAGAAGTACTTTTACTTGAAGTAAAAGAGACTGGCCTGTTTCCTATTTCTGTTATGCACCTTTTGTTGCACCTCCGTAATTAGCACATAAATAGAATTTCAAAGCCTTAAAAAACCTAACAAACTGTTACATGATGTATATAGCAGACATTTCTGTATTAGGCTTTGTAGATGTGTTTGAATGTCTCCACGAGATAAGATTGTTAAGGCTGCTTAAGTGGAATATATTTTCAGGTCATCTCTCTTGTAAGCCGGATAGAGTTGGTGAAGAAAAATTTATGCTAAGTCAGTTGCAGTTGAAATCTTTTAATGCCTTTCAATCAAGAGGTTGTTTTTGTCTTATTGTTAGCTAAGTTTTTTTAAGAAAGAAGCATTGTTCAGGCAATTTCTGCTCTCGTATTTTCCCTCACTTTATTTCCTCCAAACAATATACATTTTGGAATAACAATAGGAAAAAACTACAGCGTAAAAATAGCAGAGTTTCCAAGCTTTTCTTTTCATATTTCTGTTTTTTCTTTTAGCCTTGAAAAACCTCATACCCACTATGAGGAAAAATTCCTAAGAAGGAAAAAAAATCACAGATGCAAACCAGATTTGTTCAAATATTAAAACTCTTGCTTGTAGTAGGGGAAAAACACCTCATGCTTATCCAAAATTACAAGTTACAAGCTAGGTATTTTTTTTTTAATTTTCCTTTTTTCCCTTCAAAGCGAATGAAATACTACATGTGTGACAGAGCTTTAACTCTGAATGGAAGTCAGAAAAGTGAAGATTTTTAGATACTTATGACTTTGCAGATAAGGTGGTGAATAAAGCTTTAATTCCACTATTAGCTGTATTTTAATAACTATTTCAGCCAGTCTGGCCCAGCACAATATTTCTAATTGGTTTAAAGACAATTTTCAAATGACAGGTTAAGAAAAGGAAACTTAGAAGAAAGGATATAATTTAATAAGTGTCTGATATGCAACAGAACGTTTCTTTTTTTCAGATTCTTGTTCCCTGGAGAAGTGAAAAACTACACACAAGTCTAGCAGCCTTGGTGATTAGGCTGTCTTAAACGCAGTATGACATCATTCATATGGGCATGTGGTTTCAGCTTTTATGATGATTTTTCCCATATCTGTGGTGTTTCACTTAGTGAAACATGAACGAAGCAAATGACTAGAGATTTAAAGCCATTGACTTTCCAATATGCCAGTAATGTAATGGCAATTTCTTTGCTTTATTTGTATAAAAGGCATTTTCATTTAACACAGATGAGATTGTGACTTAAGATCTCATATGCTTGGAAACGAGTTGGATATATAAAGAATTACTTATATAGCAAATGAGAGGAGTTGAGAAGGTTGAAAGGGATGAAAGACTGTGTAGTCCACTCTTTTCTCTGCGTTTCATTTATGTAAAACTTCATGAAATTTAGGAAAGAGGCTTCTGAAACCAGTGTCTCTGAGAATGAGCAAATCAACTCAAAAAACCCCCCAACAAACAAGCAAGCAAACAAATCCCCTGGGAAATAAAAACCACAGAAAAAAATATTTTTTGAAATGCCCAAAGCTGTGCTTCATTCTCTTACATATCCTATTTCACTGTGATGGTAACATTTAAGGAAAAACTCACGGAGAAAGTTTGATTAGATCTGTTATAAACTGAAAGCACAGAAATTTCCAGAAGCAAAATTGATTACATTCTTAAAAATGCATACTGTCTGGATAACTTTCAAATTTAATATGCTCTGTCAGTTGCTGTGCCCAATATGCAAGGCATAAAAATTATACTCCGTGAGAAGTGAACTTGGTTTAGAAATACATGGAATATATGTAATTTACCAATGGCCGCTAACATTTTTTAAATATCTGATATTGATTAATATTTTTTTAAACTTCTCTATTGAACTTATAAATGTAAATGGTGGCAAAAAACCCCAAATTAGAAACCCTCCCACAATTTCATCTAAAGTAGTAATGGTGAAATATCATGCTGGAGCACAGCAATTAATGGGCTTTTTGTTTTGAGTGATGATGCTGGCTGGTGTATTCTGAACTAAGAAATTTTAAATTCTCATACACAGAGGTTAACATTTTTCACGGAGTTTTAGAGGAGATGGTGAAAATATTTCATTTATCCATTTATGGCATATTTAGTATATAAATAATGATTTCCCTCTTTTTTGCCAGCCTGCTGCAGCAGATGTTTGTTTGCAGGGAAATACTATTTCCTAAACCAGGGATTCTATGCCTGTTACTTTGCTAAGTGTCTGTGCTCAGGGATGAAGGCCTTGGTTATATTACATGGCATCCAGCTGGGAATCTGTTTACTGTCCTCCACTGCCCTGCTGCATATTGCACTTCTTGGCGGGAAAAGAGGCCGTACTTTGTGGAGAGTGAATTTGTGTGGAGCAGTCGGCATGTGGGAGTTAGGAGTGCCATTAACAGGCACCCTTAATGGGACCTGCTAAGAGTCCACATAAAAGTGTGTCAGACAAGGCAATAAATTTCCTGTTCTCTAAAGTTCTAATCTTGGAACTGATCTAGGAAATGGCTACTTACATCTCTAGAAACAAGTCATATTTGCAGCTTAAAACACATATGTATACATACACTATGTTAAGGCTGGCAAACCCATTATGTTTTGCTTTAAGCAATATAAATCTGGGTGCTATAAACATGGATAATTTTAACATGTATTTTATTATATATTTCATTATATATTTTACTTCTGTGTATTTTTTGGTTTCTTTAGAGGCTTCCCTTCCCATATATTTTTTAAATCAGAAATGGAGAATATTTATTTTCCCTGCAGTCTTCTTTTTAGCCGAAACTTCTCCTTATGTCTTCTGTTCTATCAACACTTGATTTTTCTCTAGTAGTCTTTTTGAATTGGTTTTGGCACTCTGTCCTGCTTTTGAGAATGTAATTTGTAAATTTGCCTAGGGTGATGCTGAGAGGTTTGAAGGTGATAATGGTCTTTTGCTTTTTACTAGAGATTGTGTATTATGTAGTCGGCTGTATCAGCTGAAAATTCAGTTTGTTTCATGTTTTTGTTTCTACCTGTCTAATTTCCCATCTATTAGACTCTCCATGGCCTCATGGTTGCTAGCACTAGTGAAAAGGTAGAAACAAGTATGATCAGGGAGCAGTGTGGAAGAAAGAGCAGCTTTCTTTATACCAGTGATGTAGGCAGCCTCCACCATGGATAATGCTCAAGGAATTGTTCAATGTAAAATGTGATTAGTGCTGCTGTTCTCATGGAAGGATGCTTTATGTAGCTGCTCTTTTGCAGAAGCACTGAGGAAGGAAGGCACCTCTGGAGAGCACTTAGTGCAACCCTCCTCTGTTCAAACTTGGGTCAACTGCATCAGGTTGTGCAGGGCCATCTACAGTTGTGTGTTAAATATTTCCAGAGATGGAGACTTATTTGGGCAGCCTGTGTTTGACCACCCTCACGCTAAGGAAAAAAAAACCAACCCAAAGTGAAAAGCGAAACAACCGAGCAAAAAACCCACTGACAACCAACCACCCCTCCCAAAATCATCCTGTTTCCCCCACCCAGTTTCTTAAATTTAAATTTCTTGTATTTTAACATAGGTCTATTGCCTCCTTTCTGTCACTTTATATCACTGAAAAGGGTCTGGCACTATTTCTTTACTCTCCCATGTCAGATATTTATACACAGTGAGAAGTTCCCTTAGAGTCTTCTATTCTCTAGGCTGAACACCCCCATCTCTCAGCCTCTCCTCAGATGGCGGGTGCCAGTCAGCCCCCAGTCTGCACTGGTCCCATGTGCAGGACTTTGCATTTCTTATTGTTGAACTTCAATTGGTTCCTGTGAGACCTTTTCCCCAGCCAGTCCACGTCCCTCTGAGTGGCAGCATGACTGCCAGGTACATCAACCGCTCCCCCAATTGTGTGAGATCTGCAGACTTGCTGAAGGCACACTCTGTCCCATCCTTTGTGTTGTTAATGAATGATGTTAAACACTGCATTTATCCTGAGGAACCCCACTGGTGACTGTCCTCCAGTCAGTCTTCGGGCTGCTGATCACAACCCTTTGAGCCTGGCAGCTCAGCAAGTTTTCAGTCTTTGATGATCAATGTATTCATAGATGTGAAAGCACTACATCCTGTCTTAATGTGAAAAAGGAAGCCTGGCAGTGGACAGGTGTGAAGAGATCATTTGGCAAGGGCCTCACTGGGATCCGTTTACTGATATGAACGTTGCACGTTCAATATTTCATGTGAAAATATTGATGGGAATTTCTTTTGCCTTGCAGGTTTTTTTAGGAGTTGTGCAATTGGTGTGCCCTTTAGGTTTTGCATTCTTTTATTATTTCTCTGATTGATCTCTGTCATTAAGTGCTTAGATGCTGAAATATCTGAACTGTGAGACAACTGTCATCTAGTCAGAGAAGGATTATGTTGTTTCAGAGAACATCTGCTCTCAGAAAGGAGACATATAGATAATTATTGTACACACAGAGTAAACGTCTAACTTGTTCCTGTAGATTTTGTAAAAATACGTGGTTTCTTTTGTGAGAGCACATTAGGCTGATAACTGTTATAGCTCTTGTGACATTCAGGGTAGAGAAAGACAGCTTTTCTTCCCTGAAGCTGTAAAGAGGTTCTGCAGCTGAAGAATCCAGATTAAACTTGTTTAATGTGTTTATTTCTTCCCTTTTTTAGTTGCTCTAAGTTGTTATCTTCAAGATCATAGCAATGGTTACTGTGGAAGCTGTAATGTCAGAAACATGGAATTATGCCTTTGTGCAGAATAAGGATCAATGCAAACTTAAAGGGGGGCAGATTCATTTTGTAAAATTAATTAACTCCCAAAGAAAGAAATTAACTGTTTGGCTAAATGCTATGGAATCAGTAGAGAAAGTATATTTACCTTTGAATTGTGTGGAAGTTTTACAGCTTTTAAAAAGGCAGACTTAAACAAGCAAGTCTTTGTAAGATCCTTATGCCAGTCTTTCACAGCATGCCTGTGCTGGTAGTGTCAGGAGCAAGGGACCTGGGCCACTATGACTTGCCCAGACACCCTTTGAAGACTCCTCTTTACAATTGGGGGGTGGGGGTGTGTGTATGAGTACCTTCCTGCCCCTGTACACAGGTGTGTTTCGGGAAGCATGTGAGTTGCTGCTTCATGATTAGCTTGAAGAATGAACACGTCACCCATTAGAATCTTGCCAGCAAGAGCACTGAAATCTGGTGTTGTTTTTAATAGACACTGCAGGTAGAGCAGGAAGCGTCTGCTGTCTCCCAGGGTTACAATGTTATTGTGACACGGGGTAGAAGCATGTCGGAATGATCAAGCTTGTTTTCCTGCTTTATTTCAACAGCGTACATCAAGGCATAAACTCTGTCTGTTACTAGTGTATATGTGCAGATCTCACTATGCTAACTCATTCTGGGTCCCAGGTTAGCTGCTTTATTAGGCATAAGGGGAAAAGAGACACATTTACTCAGCAGTTCTATGGCTCTTTGTCCCATCTGTCAAACCTTATTGTCTTCTAGGCCACAGTAAAATGTATTTTCTGTCATGGGCTTGTCCTTCACCGTGGTTCAAGATGCACAAGTCTGTTCTGTTCTGTTCCTAGGAATTTTTTTTCCTGTAATTAATTACTTTGAACCCTGTCTCAAGGGAAAAATTTGCCAAATTGCCTCATCTCTTAGTGTTTGGAGTCTGCTTCACCACACTCCTAAAATAAAATGAGACCAGAGAACTGCCTATAAAAAGCCTCTGGCTTTTCTCCATTATTTAGTCACATCACTTGCCTGAGACCTTCCCTTAAATGGGAGTCACTGGCTCTCTGGAGTCATCCTTGAAAATGGTACTCCATGTTTTTCCTCCCATCTTGTCGGTTAATATTTGAAAACTGTTTTGACAAGCTTAAATGAACCAAATGTTGATTTGGTTTATAAGACTCACAGCCTGGAAGTAGAGGGTAAGAACCAAACATTGGTCTAGAGTGTGGTTTTTGATCTCACCTTTCCTGGTATCACAAAAGAGGAACTTGAAACTGCTCTTATATTTTAATGACAGGTCCTCTTCTGACAGTTTATTGATGCTGGTTAGGCCAAGTTTAGTTTATCCCAGGATAATGAGCATTTTATATTTGTCTGCTTCTCTAGGAAGATGTTCATTTTTATGCTTGTTACAGTAATTGTTTAGGAAAATGGGAGTGTGTGCTTAGCAGATTTCATCATGAAAAGTGATATCAAGTGAGTCTAGTGAATTTTCCATCATAGCTTTGCAAATGATTTTACATGAATGATTTGAAAGTCACTGCGTTAATAATCTTTTATGAGAAGTATTTTATCTTTTGTTCTGTATGTGTCTTGTACAGCACAGAATATGTGGCAGATACAGAGTGGAACAGACAAAAAGAACTACTGCACCACACCAAAATCTTTGTTACAGAGAAAAAAAAAATTGAATCTTCAGCAAAATATGTTTGAGACAGAACTAGAATAAATTACTTTGGGTAACAGAATTTATCTTTAAAATTAATTGAACATATCACACGGAGGTAGTTTTGTCCACTTTTTTCAATGACTATAAGCAGCAGCTTTGATATAAAAGTCAGTATTCTGTGAAAACTAATTATTTTTTCTTGTTGCTGGTTGGATTGTAATAGTGTTCACCCAGAAACATTAAAAAGTTTTTAAAATAGTTCGGTTCTTTCTTTACATTGTCTGCATCCAGAAATTTTCAATAGGATTTTTGGTGAGCTAATTAGAATTGGCCTTTTGTTAGGGAAAAATCCTTTTGTACTACAGTATAGTCTTATTTTAAATCACATTGGTTTCCTTTTTCTGGTGTTCTGTATTTACAGTACTGGAAAGGAAAAAAAACCCCAATCAGTTGGGGTGGTTTTAACCCCAGCCGGTGACTAAGTGCCACGCAGTTGCTCCCTCACTCCTCTGCAGTGGGATGGGGGAACAAATTAGAAGGGGTAAAAGTGGGTAAGTCTTGGGTTGAAATATAGACAGTTTAATAGATAAAGCAAAAGCCACATGCACAAGCAAACAAAGCAAGGAATTAATTCCCTGCTTTTCATGGGCAGGCAGGTGTTCACCCATCCCCAGGAAAGCAGGGCTCCATCATGTATGACAGTTACTTGGGAAGACAAATGTTGTTTCTCTGACTGTGCCCCCTTCTTTCTTCTTCCTCCCTCTTTATATGCTGACCTTGACATTCTGTGGTAGGGAATATCCCTTTTACCCTTAGGATATGGCTGTATATAACAACTGTCATGTTCCCTGTTACTACAAACCCACATGTAATGGCTGTTGATTTGATAGTTTTGTAGGGTCTATGCTAAGAGAGAGAAACCAACCTAAAACTAACCAGTATTCAAATATTTAAAAAATTATTTACTCTTTAAAATGCATGTTGTAGTGCAAAATTTATTAAGGGAGAATGAATCATATAAAGAGAACCCAGAGAGAATACATTATTTCCTCATTCAGACTGTGATGTTTTTGACATGAAATGAAACTCTGGAAAAATCTGTGCTGTCAATTGCAAAAAATAAAAAAGAGTCTGAGGGTATTAACAGAAAAGCTTTACATCTGTAACTTGCACTTTAAAATGCTGTACTAAAATTTCTAGAAATTATAACACCTTTCTGATAAAATTTTCCTTTAGCATGGCTTAAAGGGCTTTGGTTAAGTTTGTGTGCGTTTTGTGTTAATGTGCTCCCTCTACTTCCTCCATATGTTTTGTTCAACTCAAACACAAGAAAAACTGTTACTCTCAAAATACATTGCTACTGTGAGCATGGGTATTAGCAGCCGGATAGACAAAGACTCCTAGTCCCTCACTGCAGTACAGGATACAGGGCAAATTTACTTCCTTCTAGAGGAAAAATCAACAAAGCAGAGAGATTTTATGAATTCCTAGGCACAGAAATAACTTCCATTGGAGTGCTTATTAGACATCAAATAAGTCAACCATGAAACATGAAGCTACAGGAAGCAGAGTAGCATTCATTCTATTGCTTATGGAACAATTTGTCTTTATAATATATTGAAATAATTTGTCCATGAAGTACTAAAGTATGAAATTGAAGAATATAAATTAGGAGAAGGGAAAACGAAAGAGGAGGAAAATTAGTCAAAATCGTGTGCAAACAGAACATATATGTAAGAATTATGTTTACTTTCAAAAAGTTTTATTTGTTTTTGAATTATTACTTATTTATATCTTTCAGTATAAAAATGCTGCAATGAAAATGAATCTCAGGTTATGGGCCTGTTCTCCAAGAGCAGGAAGTCCATAAATATTGCATTTTAAGTTTGGTGTATTTAAGTATTCTCAGCATTTCTTTTTGATATATAATGATGATCTGCTCCCATTTCCAGTAGCATCACATCTACTGAATGCCCTCAACACTTACTGTTGCACTGCAGTTTGGAAATACTTCGAGAGCACAATATTTTGGGGTGAATCTGCTGACCATCCCTAGTTTCTTCACTTTGGTTCAGAGCACAGTGTATGATCAGGGTGCTGGAATATCTTGCATATTTTCCAAAAGAAACCCTGAACAGCACGTGTTCTCCAGGCAACAATGAATAATCTGTTCACATTTCTGGGTTAGAACAAATTAAATAATTGTGCTAAGTCTTAAAAAGAAGGTCCTTGTTTGTGGCACTTCAGCGATTTCTTTTCCTGTTAGAAAGGTCTCTGAAACATTTCTGTGTTCTTAAGTAAGCCTCAAGGTGGGTCTAGCATTTTACCTGTCATTGGGCAGTTGTATAAGAAAAGTTACAGAGCTTTTTTTTCTGAGGCTGTAAAAAATAGCAGAGAATATTTTGTGTTTTTTCATCATCCAGTAAATGCTAAAGAAAGGTTGCTTTGACATTTTTCCCAGCAGTGGATTGAAAATGGGGAGAGAAATAAGTGAACAGTGTTTAGTGCACCTTGAAAGAATGTTACAGGTTTTCTCTGTGGACGCGTTCCATATCTTGCTGCTTTTAACAGGAACAGCGGCTTTTTAGTCATTACTGTAGGAGTCTGCTCAGTAAAAATTGTGTGAACTCAACCCAGAAAAATGACTTTTGAGGATACAATAGCAAGCAATGACCTTCCTGTCTTGAGCTCTAGGCTGATACAGAGAGACTTGGCTGTGTAGAGAAGGTGCTGGTGGCTGACTTGAAGGACCAGAGGGTGTAGGATAGGTGAGTCAAGGACAGGCTGGATGTGGATTCCAGGAAAGGCAGAGCATTACTGTGAAGTTGCCTGCAGAGGAATGGGGCTGTAGAAGCTTGGGGGGGGTGTGTGTCAGGCAACTGTTGGGCTCCTTAAGCTGTGAGAAGACAGGGATGAGAAAGAGACAGGGAGTTATCAGTACAGTTGAAGGAGGATCTAGTTCTCAGGCTCAGCTCACCAGCTGTGCTGCGTGGGCCAGGGACAAACACTCTTCTCTGCTGAGTCCCAGGCCACAGCTGCATTTTGATGGATAGGATCTACACTTCCAATTCTGCTGCTGCAAGAAATTGCAGTGAAGTTTTCTCTGTCTCCCAGCTGTTGACTAAGAAGATAAGGCTACTGAATTACCAATAACTAAAGAGTACAGAAATATTCATGCACTGTTAACACAAGGTCAGATTGTTGACAGTGGCTCAGAAGGCAGGTTTGCATGTAAAATATGACAGAACTGTCACTGCAGATGCTCTTGTTTATTGGAAAGTCTTCATTCAAATATTGACTCAATCCTTTTCTATTTACTTGCTAAAGTCTAATTAGAACACAGCGTGGAGTGATATGACTGTAGTGTACTCTGCTCTTTGTTTGTACATCGTTTAAACCCCAGTTAAGTAGCACATTAAGAATGAAATGGAAAATAAACCTTTATATTTGGGAAGATACTTTACCAGATGAATGGAAATAAGCAATTTACCTCTTTCTTTCAGATGAGGAAGCTTTTATCTACATCTCCCAAATTTCTAGATTTTGGGAGTCTGTAGAGTTAAGTAAACAAAATACAGTTAAGGAGTGTGATACTAATCTTTTAAGAACAGGCTTATGGAATTGTCCCCAAAGTAATCTAAAAGCAATCAGTTGATCATAAAACATTTTGAAATAATGAAGCTTTTGAGTGTAGTAATGTAATCAGGAATTCTAAGAGTCTCTGGCTGTTAGAGCAAAGTGCCAGCAACGTATTGTAGAATGAACCATTCCAACAGGACAAATAAAGCTGGAGATTCATAACAAGATTATTATTGTCGTCTATTGTCTAATATTTATGAAGGTAATTCAGTGCTTACTTAAGCTGTTCAAAGTGCATTAGAACTTCTAAAATAGCTGCAATGTCAACAATCTGCTTAAAAATCCTGAATTTTTCCAATATTATGTAGATGGCAAAGCAGTGTTATTTACTTAGTACGTGTATCAAGCACATTTTAGGCTGTAAAAGGGTTGTGTTTTGTCTCTATGGTATTACAGAAATCACCGTAATTTTCAGATCATCAACTGGTATATTGAGATTTAAAAGCTGTTGTCTTGAGTTTTAGAAAATACGTTTTGCTAGATTCTTGGATTTTGTTTTCACTTAGAATCACCTTGAAGGACCTAAAAATGGGACTGATCGTCCCCTTTGTGTGAAACTGAGCAGTGCTGAGAAAGGGTTATTCTTGACCATTGGTTCTGGCAGAAATGCAATGGAGCAGAGCTTCTCCCACAGTGTCCAAAGATCTCAGCTGCCATCTTCTTCCTTTTGCATCATATCAGTTCTGAGAAGAGTTTTAAGGTTTTTCCGAGCCATGTAGGAGACAATATGCAAAGAAGGAGTAAAGGCCTCACACAAATAATATTCTAGAAAAATTTAAGTTGGAAGGGACCTCCTATTTCCGCCTCTGACTCTAAGCAGAGCTGCCTTCACAGTTGCAATCCTTTTCCTGGTGCAGCTGAATACCCAATTAACCTTCACTGCTATAAGGGTATACTCTTAATAAAAAGTGCTTTATTTTCTAACCCCCTTGCCAAACCCACTGCCAGGGTGAGAGCCCCTGATTTTAGTCATTCATGCAGATGAATCTGACTCTAAGATACGACTCTAAGAATCATCTAAGAAAGGTGTCATTGTAGCGAGGAGTAAAGAAATGTTTAGGAAATAAGGATGGGAGGGCTCAAATTAGGCAGAGAGGTGTTAGGAAACGCAAAAGGGTTTGTGGATACAATTGGGGAAAATTCTCTAAGGGGAAACAAAGTCAAAATTATGAGACTTTTGTTAAAGTGAGTAGAATAATGTCACAGGGATAATTTTTGCAGTGAACTAATGTGTTTTTCAGTAAGCTTTGCCATATTGTCCCATTCTTTAGAGAGCAGTGGCTGTTAAGGTGTCTATCACTTTAAAATTAGATTATAGGGTATAATCTAAAACATACAAGATTTATTTGTGTAAGTGAAAAAAATACAGATCAAATCAAACATGATGGCAGGGTGAATGAAAATTACAGAGACATTTTAGAACTGGGTAAGTATTTTAAACAAATCATTAGTCATATGTAATAGGGATATTTTTTATTTGAAGTTTGTATTGTGCAAATATTCTGTATTCAATGTGCTTTCATTTTACATTAAGCATGTCACTGTTTCCTGGTTTTCTGCTTCTTAATGAAATAGTTTTAGAGCCATTAGCATGGCACTGACTTGGCATAGCTACTACATGTGTTCACTTTTTAGGTATTAAAATGAGTGTACTGTTCAATGTCATGTAGATTTTCAGCATTCATTATGTGTATCTCTATAGCATTTTTCTTTTGAAGTTTTCTGCCGAAATAACAGGGATGGGAAATCTGAATTTAACCGCTGGAAGATTTAAATTTTACATCTGGTGCAAGGTGATCTAATACTATTGAAGTCTGTAATAAGAAAAATAAAAATAATGACATCACGAATTCCTATATTTTTTATACCACACAAAACACACTCTCAGCTCAACAATATTTTGGTCTTGCTTGTTTTTGCCCCTTTTACATAAGGCAATAACAATTTCTGTAGCGTGTCTATAATGTGCTTACATTGTTTTTCTCTTTTTTTTCCCCTTATCTTCCTTTGCCTTGTTTATAGATGAGTCTTTGTTTTTAACCTTCCTTTTACATACTCTGCAGTAACGTTATGCTGGATGAGTATGCCTTGCTGTTCTTTTAGGCTTGTCTTGAGCTTATCATCCCTAAATGTCAGATGCCACTGCTGTTTTTTGGGGAAATGTCTATTCTGACAATGTTTGAAAGACAAAGGAATGGAAAAGAGCTGTATATCAAAAGGCAGCTGCTGCTTCCACTAATTCAGGGCAGTTCTTTCGTACCTAGGGTGTGTTTTTTTTTAAAGCTGCTGCTTAGTGTTGCTGCTCCTGCTGTCTCTGCCACTGCAGCCACCAGCAAGCAAAGCTGTAGTTGCTTTTGCTGTTGCTGGGGTGGAATGCTCCAAGATGACATAGGAGACAGTCTTAGTATGTCTGAACAGCTTTAAAACTGATACTGATCTGCAGCTGTACTGAGATCCGGATATTGATTTTAGTCATATCATTTTAAAGTAGGTATTCTTGGTTTATGTTGATAATTTTCTGCAGAGAGGTGTCACTAAGCAGAGCAAATTGCAAACTTTGAACTGACAGATACCTCTGGTATGTACAGCTGCTGCTGTGGCCCCTGCCAAAGTACTGTTGAAAACTGCTGCCTTTGGTAATGATAACTGGGCACATTTTTTGGCAATAAATTCCCTCCACGTACCCAGCAGAATATGATTCATGGCATTAAGGATGTTGGTCTAGCTCAAGTGAAAGACTAATGTCATGTTTTGAGTGTGTAATGCAACAATGGGAATGGATATGATGTACTTTGAGTTTCTAAAATCTGGGTGATAGGTATTCTGAGTACTACTAAAAAGAAGGCTGGACCATTGCTTATGAAAAGTCTCATAGATGAGGGGATACTAATCATTCCTTCTTCAGAAATTTCAGTTAGCTACTATGATATTCGTAAGAATTCCATCTAGAATGTAAAGATTGTTTTACAGTTATAAAGGTAGTAATAACTTGTGAAAATGGAATTTTGAAATGTAGTCAACAGCAAAGTCCCAAATAAGGAACAAAAGTTGTATCCATACAATGTAAAATGAGGAACAATTAATTTTTCTCTTAAATCTGTTAGTTCTATCCATACATTTGTATGTCTTTTAAAAGTAATTCTTATAAAAAAGAATTCATATGAAAGGAAATTAAACCCCCCCGCATTTGTCTGTAATATAGGAACTGAAGTGAAGCAGTGCTTGGGAGGTTTAGTTTTTTAATATGGTTGGACAATAATGATCATAACAGTTATCATTAAGTGTATTAAAAAGACTCCATAAAGCCTAAAGATTAGATTTCGTGTCTAACAGCTTTTATGCTATACTGAAGTTGTAAACGTTTTTCCTTAAGGCTTTGAACATGTCAGTGGAAACAATTTATTTTTAAATTAAAAGGAGCAGAGAAGGGGATAATTAAGGAGTCCAGGAAAGGAAATGAGGATCCTACATTTCACCGAACTGAAGCCAAATAATAGCAATTACAGAGCAGGTTTGGGGGACTCAACTAATTTTATTCAATCAACTTAAATTTATCCATGGAATGGCTTTCAAAATTGTTGAAAAGACTTTATAAAACAGCACCAGAATGGGACAGATATGGAATACCAGCATAGTGTGAATGTGTAGTACCTATTTTTTCCAGTGGGAATCTTCATAGTGTTACTACTTATCAGTAAATCTAATTTTAATACCTTCTCAAATATTCCTAAATAGGGCAGTCATTCTTAAGAACATAAAAATGTTTTTTCATGCATTAATAATGAGGGTTAAACAAGAGGAAATTGTTCCAAGTTACTGTGGCTGGCATTAAAATACTGACATTTACCTGCAATTAGTGTTGCTGCAGTACTTATGGCCCACCTCATAAGCAGCGGCAGGATCTGAGCAGCAGTGTTAGCTTCTTGTGTATGGCAAGGATCAATATTTGAATGCTGTACTTCATGATTTGATTTCATTTTTAAAAGGTAGAAAATGGAAAATATTTCCCTGGTTTATCCTGATCTTAGTAAGGTATTAAAATAATTCTACTGATATTCCCAGAGAGACACTGCAGAAATATATATCAGATGTGTGTGATACAAATTAGAAGCATGAATTGCTAAAATGGACAAATAGTATTGCTGTCATTTTTTTACTGACTCTGAAGGATTGAGATTAGTTTTGGAATAATCTTCTAAAATTTACAGCTCAGGTTTTTCCCTATGCTACTTTTCCTCAGATATTTTGCTTTCAATACTTTTTTCTCCAAAAATGCTGTCACTTCCCTTCTGGCAGGATAGGGATGAAGTCAGTTCGAAAGTTGCCTCTTACAGTTTTCAGCTGCTGAGAACTCAATCTAAACTGCTGTTCCGCAGTAGTTGTTAGCACAAAGTCCTTCATACTGAAATATCTGGCCAGTGTTACTCTTTTCACAATAGTTGTGGCAAACTTAAAAATGCTCTGATTGTGGTTATAACTTAAATAGCATAAGCATTTATACTTCTATAGGATGTTCCTTAGGTTTATTCTGACATCAGTAATTTTTTTGAAGTTTAATGACTGGCTACTATTCGACCAACTTCAAAGTTTTCCATACACCTTAGCTGCACTAAGAAATTTTAAATAATATTCCAATTTGAAAAATTCTAACTTGCAATGGATGTCACGTTTGAATCAACCAAAATAAGTGCTAAAGAGCCTATGCTGTATGATACTTCCTACCAAATTTTTCATGCACATCTCAACATATGGTTGAGATGCACATATTGTTTCATGCACAACACATATGGTTAATTCTGTATAAGTGATATCTGGAGATCAAAACAATAGAACCAGCATTGATCTATTGTTGCTTATTGATGTTTTATAAATGTGCTACAAAGGTACAAAAATTAAGGGGGAAGAAATTGAAAATCACAAGTGTTGTTCAAGTCCCTGAGCCATTTTCTCACATGTATTGCCTTTCTCCTCATGGCTCTACTGAAAGGAATAATCTCATCCCTTAATATGCATCCTGAATTGCAGAGTACTCACTCTATTTCTAAAGTATAGCCCTGTAATTCAGTCTTCTAAAAGTGGAGCTACTGTCTGGCTATGAAAACAACTATGTTTTATGTGTGAATGTAAGCTATGCCAGTAGATCTTTAGATGTAAATCCTTTTATTCCAGGAAACAGTACTCATGTTTTCCCACCTGGAGCTGCTGACACCTACTGCTGCACTGAGAGGGAAGGTGGGCATAGAAGAGGCTGTGTGTCCATGGCCTGGCTCTCCAGGTGTGCATCCTGACCACAGCCTGGAACCATGCTAGGCCAGAGAGGCAAACACACCAGCTCTGTTTATTGTTTATGTAGTGGAAAAGCCAATAGACCTTTGTTACAATATTTGTTGTTGTCTAGGTGGTTCCAAAGAAAGCATCTCAAACAAGTGGGGGGGGGGGGGGGGG